>RJWM01047539.1:0-11871 GCA_004363535.1 Dasyprocta punctata | reverse complement strand
CATATAATGCGGCTCCCTTTCACTAGTTACAAGATAGTTTTCTGCAAATAGATTCAGAAATTCAGATTATATAATGGACCCAAAGTTCAAGTCATCACATTTTTATATTTCATGATAGTAGGGGGAAAATGACAGGAATTAATAAAAGCCAGGCACCATTCCAAAAGCTCATTTAGCCAGTATTTTCCCTGGCTTCCACCAAAGTGTGACTAACAAATAGAATGATATTTTATTCTCTCCATTTGGATTTTGCTTGTTAACCTACAGTGGAAGTTTTATTGAGCTGTGAAATTATTGAAAACATTCATCGCCAAACATTAGTGGACACAAAAATCAACTGAGAAAATTGTTAGCATTGTAAATTTATGACCTAAGTATCAGGTTTACTAGGACAGTGTTGGAACCAAGGAATAAGCATTTTGAAAAACTCTGAATTTTAATTCTATTCCAAAGAATTTCCTTAGTCACCATTAAAAGCAATTTCATTTCCAAGTAATTATTAACCTAGAAATAAATGAAACCTAAATAATCAGATGCTGAGTATCAGAAAACAGAATATATATATATATATATATATATATATATATATATATATGACATGGTGAGATGGAAAAATAGAACTCTATATTTTAGTATCTCATAGCAACCAAAGGGGTATAAATACCAGGTGGCAATGGAATTTGTCAATTACATTGGAAACCACTTATATAGTTTCTAAGAAAAACAAGTCAGAGGAAGAGACACACTTAAATAAAAATTATATTAACTTGCAATGTGTTTTTCTGGCTAAAATGTCCCCCAAAGATCTACAGTTATTTTGCTCCTAACAATTCCTCTCTCCCTCTTATCTGCTTGCTATTCATTTGAAAGTGCGATACCTAACTAAGATTATAATCTGGCAACTATTCTGTGACATATGGTGAATTTCAATTGTTTGTGGAATAGATGGAATGAAATGAGAGATTTTAATTGACTCCTATAAATATATTAATTTATTTTAGAAACAGTGTCCAAATGAATAACTCAATAACTTTATTTGGAGATTGAAAACGTCTTCTGTTTCACTGGTAATGGCATACGTTAGCACTTTTTAACAGACAGCTTCTCACATTCATGACCATGATGGACTTATTTGGCCAGAACAAAAAAACATATGTACATTCGGCAATCTGGCTGACATATACAGCCCTCCCACTTAAAAGGAGATGTGTTTTGGTTTTATAATTACAAGTGATAATATACAACAGTATTTTTCTTATCTTTTTTTAGCTTTTTATAATGTTAATTTGGAACTATCGTATACTTGTCGTTTTTTGTTAGGAGCACCTGTCAGTATTTGGAAAGAGTAGTGTGTTAAGATATGGGCCCAATTCATATGCTGTGTATGTGAAGTTGTTAGAATGTTCTGGCTTTCTGAATCCACCAAGTAAGTCAGCCAAGATAAAAACATTAATTGGAATATATGGGTGCATTCATCTTTATGGTATATCCTTAGAGATCATATGTTTGGCCAAAAAAGTGTGTTTAGGATTCATTTGTTTTAACTAAGAAGACTCTAAGACATTTCTGCTTTAGTTTATTATTTTAATCCTTCAAAACTCTAATAATTAGCATTTGTAGATATCAAGAATTTTAATCTGAGGCATTGTGATTGACTTTTAGTGGATCATCATGAATTACATGCAAAAAAGACCAAGGAATAAAAAGGGTTTTGTGGTAGAAAGATAATATATATCTGCATATTTATATAATTCTAATTTTTAGTGGAAAAAATATTCAATGTTTATTTATTTTCACCATTACTTACTTAACCAGAATGGGACACACAAATTATTTAAATTGTGATTCTCTTTCATCCAAAATCCAAATAAATATGTTTCTAAAAAAAAAAAAAAAAAAAAGCTTGGGCATGGTTTTTATTTGTTTTTCAAGTTTTCATTTGGAACTAAATTATTTTCACCAACCACAATGGAAATCAATGTGCTCTGAAGGCAAAAGAGAGCAACACTGAATGTGGAACTGATTATTCACCAAAAATAATCTGCTGAGAATTTAAGACAAGCATCTAAATCCATGGGAAATTCATAGAATGATGGTGATGTGGAGTGCCATAGTAGTTCACCTCTCAGCTGGCAAATATATGTATATTTTAAATCTGCAATTTTAAAGTCAATATTTTACTTCAGTTAGTTTTGGAGCTGGTATCAACATTCAAAAAATGATGTTCACTGTCCCTACCATGTATCATGAAAAGTTGTTCTTATACTCATGACAAAGAGCACAATCACATTTTCATAGGCCTGTCTGGAGTTTCTGTGTCCCTTTCCTCAGTTTTCTTTTTTTCTTTTTACTTTTTTTAAGTGAGGAATGTTTCAAAGTAAGAGACTTAATTTTGTAATGTGTCTGTCAACTTGTTTTTCCATACAGATGCTCTCTCTTCCCCTTCATGCCTCTTCCTTACTATATAAATGATTGCTATAGGTAATAAATCTGACCTACTTCCTAAATGTAAATCTCAGTCTGTTGGTAACTTGCTAGGGAGTTTGACCTCTGATGAGCTAATCAAGCCTTACACTGCTACCCCTATAGGGCATGCATGAAGCCATAAAATTGTTTCACCCTATTATGTGTAAATTGGAATAAAAAGGCACTAGCATACTGTCAGCACAAATGCTTCCTGAGCCCCCTTTTTTTTTTTTTAAAGAAACTGATCTATGCCTAAGATACAGAACCAAACTGAGGAACAGGACACCTAAATCACCATTATCCAACTACATTGTTGTAGGAAAATACATTCAGACATCCCCAGGCCCAGTCAGTAAGAGTAACAGGAAAGCATATATATATATACATATATATATATTTTTTTTTTTTAATACAGTCACATCTTAGCATACAGTCAGCAACTTCAAGAAAGAAACACTTTAATTGGCCTCTTTGGACGCATGACATACATCACTTCTTAAATACATTGAAAATCACCATGCAAGTGTTTTAAAATTGTTTTTCCTTACTCGATGAAATATTAGTTGACTAATGAGAATGCTGCCTGGGCTGGACCCTGAACCATGATTGAAATTAATTATGCAGTGTGGAATTTAGTGACAAGCCTATAAATGCCACAGTGAAAACGGCAGCATCTGCTTAATGGCACGTGCCCATTCAACATCAACGTATAAGAGCAGTAGAACAGGAAATCTTTTGGCCTGGAAATGAAGTCGGTATCTCTGAGATGAGTTTCTGGGGGTGAGAGATGAGCTTCAAACCTGAAGTAGTTTGAAAATTATTAAATTGTATTATTAAATACAAATTATAGAATTGTTATTATGCTTGAGAAATGTGAGCACAGCTGTTAACTGGACTTACTGGCTATGATTACTTAACCTGATTTGGATTCCTCTTCTTAATATCCTGTAGAGATTTTTAGTTACTAAGCCACTGTTTATATTAGGCAAGTGTCAGATAATCATTAAGGATGGCCTGTTAAACTATTAACATAAAAGAATTAATTGTAAGGTACTCTGCACGTCTATCTTCTAACCTTGAGTAAATGCAAGCATTATATATGGAGCCATGACTTTAATGCTTATATTACAGAAAACCTGTAGAAAAAAGAATTAATGATTTATAACATAAATTTAATTCACAGTTGGATAATTTTGATCTTTATCATTCAGTAAGTTCTATAAAAGTAATTTGCTACAACAAAGTCACAAACAAAAAATAGGGACTTACGGCAAAAATGTTGGAGAAACAACAATCTGAAATATTATTATTGACGTGAATATTATTGACATTTATCATTGACATTAAAACAGACAAAATCTATAAAAATGGGAATATAGCTTGACTCATGTTAAATGGTTAATAGGTTCATGAATAAGAAAACAAATAAACATCATAAGATTGTGCAAGCATGGAGTTTGTCGCTCTGAAGTGGTGGAAGAAAAGTTACCTGCCAACAGATGGAAAGCTATAGCACAAAACAGAGTAAGTGAGGCTCGCATGAAGACGGCAAACTTTGGTATCTGGTAACCTCTGTGTGTTCCTTTCAGGATTGGGTCAGCTCTGTGAGTGTAGTTTTCGGTCCTCATGTAGAATTTTACACAGATAAAACCGTCTATAAATAAACATACTTCACATTACACTCAAATTATTCTCTAGTATACCAACTGCGTTCGATCAAATATGCATCTTCAAAACCAGCCCGATAGCAGAGCTGATTCCCCTGGAATCTGGGAAAATTTATGTTCTAAAACACACATCCCTTATATCATAAACCTGTCCTGTCGCAATGCTAATATTCATAGAATACATTCCACGCAACACACTCTTCCTTATGCTGAAAATCTATTAGTTGAAGGTTTGCTGGAAAGTTGCACTTTGACCTTGTCAAGTCCATTTACTACCTGCCCTGTTTGAAGAATAAAAATATTTGTCAAAAAATTGTCAAAATCTTTTCAAAAGAATGCTCTAAAGATATATTCAAAAATCAGCCGGGCGTGGTGGCGCACGCCTTTAATCCCAGCACTCCGGAGGCTGAGGTAGGCGGAGCGTTGTGAGTTCGAGGCCGGCTTGGGCTACAACGCGAGCGCAAGGCCGGCCTGAGCTACATAGTGCGACCCTGCCTCAAAAAACCAGGGCCAGGAGTTTGGCTCAGTGCCTTAAGCGCCTGCCCTGGCAGGCGCGAGGTTGTGAGTTCAATCCCCGGTTCCGCAAAAAAAAAAAAAAAAGATATATTCAAAAATTTTGAATCCACTAGGAGAAATCAAATACTGCCCATAAAGGAATGATTGATTTTAATTGACCAGATATTTGTCAGTACCTATATTGCACTCTCTAAGTGTATCATGTCTTTTGCTGCTCAATTTGTTTCCATGCATCTTTATTTATATACACATTGTATAGAACTGGGAGCTACCATTGGAGGTAGTTTAGTGACATCTTCAAGGTCACATAGGCAATATTGTAAAGCCTACTTATTTGTGCATTTGACTCAGGCAATTTACCACCACTCATCTATACACAGATTTACATTCTTAAGTTGAAGATTTGAAAATGAAAGCCTCTTTCTTTGAGCCACACTTTATGTACAGAAGAATAACATACCTCTTACAAATTTCTTGCCCTTTATGTCCTTTTATGACATTTTTCTTTGTCTTATCAGATAATTTCAGAACACGCAGAGGCAGCTTGCTTATTGTACCCATGGGTGCTGTATCTGTTGATTTCCCCAACTGTAGATCAAATATATTCAGAAAAGTTCCATCTGTACTGAATTACAGACTTTTTCTCATCAATATTCCCTAAATAATATATTATAGCAGTGATACACATAGCATTTGTAGTATATTCATAAGTAATCTATTTTGTATTTATTTTCATTAGTATGTGTTTGCAGTACATAGTGTTTACTTTCTTGTGTGGAGTTACTACATATACTTAACACATCTCAACTCCTGTTTTAATCCCCTTCCCCTGACTCTTCCCTCCATCTCTTGATTCCCTTCCCATTAGAGAAAGTCTTTGTCTTGGTTACTTTTCTCTTGTTGCTGGGACAAAATACCCAACACACACAATTAAGAAAGAAAAGGTTTATTTAGCTCACATTTTGTAGAGGTTTCAGTCCATAAACAGCTGGCTCCAAGGCAGTGTGATCATGGCACAGGGGCAGAAGTTCAAGGTTGCAAAAGGCAGCAAAAACAGCAAGAGTACAAGGAGGGGAGAGGGTAACCTGCTTACATTATAAGAGTGGAAAAGAGGTTTGCTCTTCTCTTTTTTGCTCTTGCTGATTTTGCTGTCTTCTGTTGCCTTGAACTGTTGCCCCCTGCAGCCATGCCACCCTGCCTTGGAACCAGCTGATTATGGACTGAAACCTCCACAAACTGTGAACTAAATAAACCTTTCCTTCCTTAATATGAGGTGATGGGTATTTTGTCCCAGGAATGAGAGAAAAGTAGCCCAGATAGAGCTATCTTCCAAACTAGAGATAATTTAAAGATAATGGGAGAATCTGCGTAGGCTACAGTATATGCCAGTACTGTGCCATTCAAGACGAGGGACTTTGACGTCTATATATTTTAGTACCTAGTGTGATCCTGGAAATCATACCCTGCTGACACCTCAGAATAATTGTACTTGATTCTTCTTTTAATTTAGTGAAAATGATATTCTGTAGATCAAAATCTAATTAGGATAGGGGTTGGGGAAGAAGAATACTGTAAAATTATAATTATTTCACATTGGTAAAGTCATAGTCTAATAGGTGATCTTTGTTTAGTATCCATTCATTTAAGACACTGATAAAAATTACAAACTCTCTTTTCTGGTAAGTTCAATAGAATCCTGATTCAAGACACTTAAAGTAATGTTTCATCTATTTCTCTGCCTCCAATGGCATAATCAAATGCTGGGCGTTTAAGCACTGAGAGACAAAAGAAGGGAGGAGAGAGAATGTAGATATGAAGTGCAGAAAGTTTGGCCACTCCCTTGACCAGACAACCCATGAGGTTACTTCCAGGCCTCTGCCTTCCTCCGTTCTTCCTGAGGCATCATTCTGCTATTACTCCAACCTTTGATCTAGACTTCAAGACTATTCTTTCAAGTATGACTTCGGAAAACACAGCAGATGCTCAGAAGTCTGGTTGTCAGAAACTCAAGATGTTTATGTAGGCACAGCAGATTTAACAAATACAAATATAGGGTCAAAGAATTAGAATTTCTGATAAGGGATGATATTTTTTAATCAGAAAGTGAAATTCAGTTGCATGTCCTGTACTGGTTAAGGCACCACTATCTTGATAATCCATGTGTTAATAGAGGCAGGAGTCATAAGATGGACCCACTGATGGCCTGTCTTAATGCTTTACCTTTTTCAAAAAGCCATTGTCAGCTTTGTAAATTAACAAAAGTAGTTAATAAAATGATTTGCTTCAGGATCAGTCCTGGGAGGAATCATGTCTCGTGAGATGGATTGTCTGCCTTCTGAAATGTCACCTTGCTTCCATAGAGTACATAAAAGCAAGCTGTCACAGGTTTTATTATCTTTTCTCCAACTGAAGATTGATTAAATATTCTTTATATGTACATTTATGAATGCCTATTTGTGTGTGAAATACACAATCTCATATTATTTTACTCTTCTATTTTGCCATCTTCTGAGTAGCACATACTTGGTGATCTTTTCTGGAATAAAGAACAATACCTCAACATGTGGTAACCAGGACAAGTGAAAAATCTGAGATGAGTTCAGGTTTAGCTAAGCATATTGCACATAAATGTCTCTTTTTGAGACTTTTTAAACTTGGCCTTCCAAAAATATGCATTGCATAATGAACTTTAGCAAACCAATTCTTCCTGCCTGGCATTTATTCATGTGATAAAGCCCAAAAACCCATCTTTAATTATTACTGTATAGAATATTCTGTTATCTTTAATTATCACTACCGAATGGTTGCAAAATCAAATACTGCTGGCAATCAAGAGTCATTATACAATAGCATGATTGCTTCTGTTCGTATTAACAGATAAGCACAGAAAATCAAAACAGTGTCTGATTTAACCACTAAAACTGTCTGAACAAAATATTGTATCTAGTGCTCTTAATATCTTGCAGTGACTTTGATCTGATTAAAGTCCAAAGAAACATACCACAGATGCAAATGTTCTGGTGTTTCTGAAATTAATATTGTTGAATTTTACTGGACTGAATTGCTGGAATCCTAGTGAAGCAGAAGTGATTATAGGCACAGTACAAACTTATGATAGGAGGATATCTAAATCTCTGAGGCCGCAGGTGCAGGATTATAGCAAAACCCCACTGAAACATTCAGCGTTCTATCTAAATACCCCAGTACAAAATTAATTAGGCAGTTGATCACATAATAAAGCTATGATGGATGATCTAATGGAAACTAGCATCTCAGAGTCAATAACAAACTTGATTCTCTTATTAGATGCAGCTGATTTTCAGTTCTGCCATTTACAAGATTGTGTGCATAATAGAAGATGAAAAAAGAGGGGGTTCTATTTTGAAAATGAGAACTCAGTTACAGTATTTATCTCTGTTGGAAACTGTAATATGTAAGCAATGTAGAATTTGTAGATAGACATATCTGCAAGTAATTCTCTAAGATACTTGGCTGAAAGGCACATCAAAGAACAGGGAAATAATGAGACAGGCTCCAGCTGTTGGATTCCTACAGCTTTTGATTTGTGCTCCACGAGAAACTCCAGGTTTTGATCCTGTGTTGATTATTTCCATGGTATTGAAGTTGATTTGTGCATTATTTAAAGCTGACAGTAGGCAGAAAACAAGGAAGAGTTTGCAAACTACATCCTGAAGGACATTTTGTTTCTGTCTTGTCATTTCTGCATTCCATTTGGGGGACTCTGTTGATGTGCGTGGCTACCTACGAGGAAGCATAGATGAAGAAAGGAGAAGGTGTAAAAGAGAGCTAATCAAAGGTTTTAAAAATAAATCTAGGTAAGATTTCCACTAAAGTGACTGTGGGGCTCTGGGAATAGAGACCATAAGAATGGCTCAGTTTCCGTGTTGATTTTCAATTTGTGAAACAGAGGGTGAGGACAGATGCCCGCCTTGAAACAGCGAATATTTTTACAAGATAGAAACCTTATTGCTAAAATTTACTAGAAAATCTCCAGCCCTAAGCACCCCTTTCTCTAAACTCTGACTGCAGGCTATTTTTTCTTAAAAGGCAGCTAATTTTTCAAAGATTACATTTAAATGTTTCCTTGAGATGGTGTTGGTTTTATTCTACTTATGAAACAGTAGGAATGTTTGTAAATTCAGTAGTATGATACCTTGAAGAAGTTGCACCCGAACTGTTTTTGGGATACTGGTTGCAAAAGAGTGATACTGATAAATCAAGAGCCCATGTTTCTGATATCACTCGTGTTTTTGATGAAGGATTATTATTCTTCAGTCTCCCATAAACTAAAATATTCTCAGAGACCAACAGGTTTTCACATAGTGTTTCTTTTGGTGGAGTCCAGAATTATTCAAGCTTGAGCTACTGTTTGGTGTCACAGCTCATGAAAATAGAAATTGAGCTGATAAATGGCTGTCTTCACCTGATTGTGACTCCTTTCATTATTTTTTCATTCCATGTTTTCTTTTCTCAATCTCATCTCTTTCTTTGAGAACAGATGCATTGTTACAGCCACATTTATGCACACCCATAAATGCAGAGAGGACTTGAAATAGATAAATACTGGTTCGGTGAGAGAAATTACTTAAAGATTATTTTTTAGGAAATACAAACTGATCTGCTAGCTGATTCAGAGAAGTATTAGTAATCAATTCATGGTTTTCAGAGTCTTCTAGAGGCTCATTTGATATAGTATTGACTGAAATTTCTCCTTATTAAAATTTGCTTTCCCCCTCTCATTTGGTCCCTCATGCTTAATTTGTCAATATATAGTGCCTGAATAGTTCCTTAATAAAATGTGAGAACTATAATAAAGGTCTTCATGTTCAGGGGAATAAATTTTGAATATTTTGGAGGTCACAGCTATACTTGCACTTACATACAGCTTTAAAACCTATAGGGTAAGTTTCTTGTATAAAAATATCTGTATGACCAACTGTGATGGCCCATGCCTATAATCTGAACACCCGGGAGGCTGAAGCAGGAGGATACCTGTGGGTTCCAGGCCAGTTTGGGCTACATTAATGATATCCTGTCTCAAAAAAGAAAAAAAAAGCTAAATAAAAATAAAAATATCTCTATGTAGTTAATGGTAGTAAAAAATCGTTACTAATGGTAAGAAATAGCCATAGTTTTCAAACAAAACTTGAAGTATACCACATAAATTCTGGAATATCTAAACAACTCAGTGAAATATGGGTTTGAAAGGAAAATTATTTGACCCAAGAGACATAAATGTTGATTTGTATATATTTAAAAAACCTCAAACAATAGTACAGTTGAACAGAAATATGAAACCTATATAATGCTGAGAAAGAGAAATCTGAAAAATTCTCAAAAAGCATTAAAAGATTTTTCTGAATCAGGGTCCATCATGATTCATAAGTACAAAATATGAATAAGCAACTTTTACAAATTTAAATAATTACATAAGAAACAGGTATTTTTCACAGAAATAATTTAGAGAAGCACAAAGAAGAACCAATGTTCTATCAAGTTTAAAGAAAAAAATGTGATTTGGGTGCATATTTCCTGTGATGTGTTCGTGTGTGTAGTCATAGAACGAAAATAGGGGAAGGACCTAGGTTCTGCTGCAGGGTCAATACTCAAATTTCAGGGACTTACAAAACAAACGTTTGTTCTTTTTCTTTTTTGCAGCACCGGGGATCAAACTCACAGCCTCGTGTCTGCCAGGGCAGGCGCTTAAGCCACTGAGCCAAACTCCCAGCCCTGGTTTTTTGAGGCAGGGTCGCACTATGTAGCTCAGGCCGGCCTTGCGCCGCGTTGTAGCCCAAGCCGGCCTCGAACTCACAACGCTCCGCCTACCTCAGCCTCCCGAGTGCTGGGATTAAAGGCGTGCGCCACCACGCCCAGCTCAAACGTTTGTTCTTAATTGACCCCATATGCATGCTTCGTGTTAGTAGCAGCTGTTTTCCATTGTCACTCAGCATTCCGTTCTCTTGAATGCGCTACCATACTCCACGTAATTTAGGTGAACTGATGACCTCAATGTTTCCTATAGTAAAGTAAGAGAAGGTAGGTCTGAAATGATGTTTATAAGAGCCAGAATTTAATACAGGTACAATATTCTTAAATCCTGAAAAAGAGTAAACTGAAGGGAAAAAATGATTTGGAACAATATGTAAATGTCTCTGTCCTCTCCTACCCTCTCTATTCTGAACAAAATTTAGATCATTATAGTTAGTTTTGAGTTAATGAGTCATGAATATATATTTCAAATGTCTACAGAATGTTTCATCATGTAATCATTCCATCCTTTACATAATGTATTCCTTATTTTTGGACATTGACTTTACAAATGGAAATTTAGGTTAAACACAGCAGTAAAGTAGTGACTAACAGCTTTTCTATCAGAAAAGATATAATTGAATATTTGAACACTTTTCCTACCAGCTAAATATTGTGATCATACCCACTAGGTAGTAAATGAGGTACATATTGTGGATACTATTTTGTAGATAATCAAATTACGTGCAGACACAATCAGAAAATAAAAGTACCTAGTACACAGTTTACTATTAAAAATGTAAGATTGGAAAAAAGTGACAGCACTAGGATTGTCTGCGGTAGTGGTGTACTTTGTCAATTCTGTTTTTCTTCAATCTTCTCAGTCCAAAAGTATTATTACTGCATGGGATTTTTGCCTGAACATAAGTGTACTGGTTGAGGCTGAGAAATTTTCTCCTAATAACACTGTTATTGGGTTTACAAGAATTTTTGCCACAGTATAATTCTGAACAGAAGTGCAATATATATTGCAGTATCGTAGTCTTTTGGATTTGCACATATTTAGAAGGAACCTAAATATTTTCTAGGTATGAAAGCATACTGGATTCATGCACAGTGCTTATTTACACTATACTCTTCCCCCACAGCCAGTGTGAAAGAATATATATTATCACATGGTGGTTTGAGCAGATAAACAATTTGAGAATTGTAAAGACAAATCTATGAAGATGTTCACTACATCAGTGTTTATAACAAAAATATGAATACAATCTTATCAGCCATCAATAATAGTAGGTGAATTATATTATGGAACATAGCACTAAATAGAATCTGATGTAGGCTTCTAAAAGGAATAAGTTAGCTTGTATATCAACCTTTGATTCTGAAAATTTCCACAATATGATATGTCTTCTGTCTCATGTGTTTCTTCCTTCGACATCTTTTGCATTAA
>RJWM01047538.1:0-11877 GCA_004363535.1 Dasyprocta punctata | reverse complement strand
TCTTACATGTCTATATCTGTCAATATCCCCAACCCCTAGGAAGGTAATGATATGCAATATTGTAACTACTGCCAAACTTCAACCACCTCAGAGTGTAAACCTACAATGTTATCATATCAGATCTGATGTTGTTGTTTGTCTGTCTTTTTTGACTTTTATTTCTAGCTTCTGTATCTATTTTCTCTTAAATAAAAAAAAAAGGAAAAAAAAAGCAGGAAGCAAAATATTTCCATAGTTATGAATTTAAGAGAAATAACATTGCTAGAACAGCCAGGAGCTATTCCAGAAGAGGAAGAGAAAAATAGTCTTACAATTAAGTTTTCAAAATCTCCAAAACCAACACTCCATGACATAATGGGCCCAACTTGCCAGGGGTGAACAGCAGGTCCCCATCTGCCATCTGAGTCATATCTGGGAAAGTACCAAAGGGACTTAATGTACTTCTAAGGTCTTAAGTACTTACTCTGTATAGAGAATCCCTCTTCCCCTGGCCTTTAGTGGCCTTGTCCACACCAAACACCTATTGTCAGATTATCCAGGAATGAAGCCTGCCATCCATGAGGGAAAAAAAACACTCAGGAAACCCTTGTGATTGTCCTGAGTCAAAGCTCTAAATTGAAGAAACATGTAAAAAAGACATTGGATAACCAAACAGATATTCATCAAGGTGAAATTGTATTCTTACCAGCTTCTGCTCTCCACTCACATCACCTCCTCTTCTACACTGAGTTCTCTGACTGAGGGTACCAGATGAACCTGTAGGTTTTCCCTCCCCTATTATTATTATTATTATTATTATTAACAAAAAAGAGACTTTCCTGTCTCATTTGGGCCTCTTTTTTTTAAACACTGCATTTGAATTTTCAAAGCATTTGGAAAAATATTTTTGAATAAACTATTTGGTTGTGGTTTTTGGTTTTTATCCTCTATTCTCTGTCCTGGGTCATGTTATTTGCTCAACTGGGAGAACAGAAGACTGGATATAATTGATCCTTTTTCCCTTATTTTTCCCATTACAGACAAGATTCATGAGAACGACCTGTCCTCCTCTCTGTCCAAACTCACCTCTGTGGATTTGAAAAGTTAAACTGCCCACCTCCCTCCCTCCTTGCTCCAGGGTCAGAGGTAATTAGAAGTGAGCATTTCGGTTTGGCAGCCCAGCCATGGTGCCTTTCACTCACCTCTGCCAGACAGCAGCAGGCCGCCTTCAGACCCCTACATTATTGCTAAACACACCAGGTTACTATCACAGCCTTATTTCGCAATGGCAAGCAAAAACACTGAAACAGCACCTAGGATTTGGGGGCAGATTTATTTTATATCCATGGGTACTGATCAGGATCATTCTCAAAATATCGGGCCTGAAAGGCTCAGGGAGGGAGGTTTCTATGGGGCTGCAAAGGGGAAGTATGGAGGTAGAGCACTTGGCTGTCTTTGCTTGGTTCTTACAGTATGCATTATAGTGGCCAGCTGTGCATCAGTGACCAGCTGTTTCCAGGAGACGGAAGCAATCAGAACAACAACAGAAACAATCACCTGGGCAACTAAGAAACTGAAGTACCCTGAATGGTGGGCCATTTTCTGTTATAATTTCTCACTCAGCTGAGCAGATGCGACCACTAAAGTGTCACAATAGAAGAAAGTGTATGATAGTATGTTGATCCCTAACTCCTCAGAGATGGAGGCTATCATGTGTAGCTGACAGTTCCATGCTGGACAGACCTCTTCATTTTCTCACATTAAGTTAACATTCTTACTATTAGTAGGCAGATTTTTTTTTTTTTATGGTACCGGAGATCGAACTCACAACCTTGCACTTGCCAGGCAGGTGCTTACACTGCTGAGCTAAATCCCCGGACCTGGCAGATGTATTTTATAATCTGAAATCTTGCCATCTATAGGTGACCTCATTAGCAAGGTAGTAAGGAGTAATGAACATGGCACGCCTGCCATAAGATTTGTTTAGGAAGCTTTATATATTTTTGTATGTATTTACTTTTCCAAGGAATTAAATTAGGCCCAGCTTCCAAGTGAGATTATGAGATAAAATTACTTGAAAACGGATTGTGACAAGAGGGGTAAAAGCCTATTTCTCTTACATTTTGGAAGAAGGAATTACTAACTGATCACTTACTGGAATTTAGCTATAAATTTGAAAGTATTTTGAGGAAGAAAGAAAAGGAAAAACACAAGTTTATTCTTTTGTATTGTTTGAAGTGATTATCCAGCAAATGATGGTGTATTTCTGATTAGACTATTCAGACACTGGTGTGTTCAGCTAACTTTCTTTGATTGAATGTCTTTTTCATTTCACTTGGGGAAATGATATATTTCTGCATCATAATCCAATGAATCAATAGGGCAAGTTTCTCCATTGATATACAGCATTAGAATAAAATATCACTATCTGATGATGGGGAGATATTTTTCATTTTTCCCAAAGAGTTCTAACCTCAAAGAAAATTCTGAATTTTGTTTGGTTTTCGCCAAATGCTGATATGTTTCTAGGTGGTATTTTCTTCACTCTGTAAATTTCTTTTTAAACTTGCTGCCCAGTATAGTTGAGTTAAGCTGTATTCTGCAGAAGCATCAACTCCCCATGATAAATGTAATTGTCAGGTACTGCAAACATGTACTCATAAAAATAATTTGCTAAAAGAAGTACACAGAGGTTGTAGTGAAGTCAGTGCACCTGTCCTGGGATGTTGCAAACCCATAGAAAGGGAACTGTGTTTTGCAAAACCCATCATTAGCCAAATCCTCTAGAGTGGCAGTCTTCAAACTATGGAATGGAATAGATATTGCATAGAATCCATTTCTAGATCTACACTGGTGTGTACATTCTGAACTTTGTGCTGTAGGTAAAGCAGCTCTTTCCTTATCTCCCTTTTTATTCTTCAAGAGAAAACCCGCCTATCTCTGATCCTTGTCTCACCATGGTATACTGTCAGCTCTCTGCGTCTGTTGGCTCCACACTAATAGATTCAACCAATCTTGGATCAAAAATAATTTTTTAAAAATTGCAACTGTACTAACATTTGTCAATTCTTTTCTTATCATTATTCCCTAAACAATACAGTGTAACTACTTACATAGTATTTGTATTGCATTAGGTAGTGTAAGTCATCTAGAGATGATTTAAAAGTATAAGGTAAGATGTACATAGTATTTGTATTGCATTAGGTAGTGTAAGTCATCTAGAGATGATTTAAAAGTATAAGGTAAGATGTACATAGTATTTGTATTGCATTAGGTAGTGTAAGTCATCTAGAGATGATTTAAAAGTATAAGGTAAGATGTACATATATGATATACAAATTCTATGGCGCATTATATGAGAAACTTGAGCATGTGTGAATGTAGAGAAAGGGAGCTCCTGTACCAAACCCTATGGATACTGAGTGATAAGTATATTGCTCTGAGATGACAAACCACTGTGTACAAAACACAGGTTCTAATTCAATCTTGGTAGTATGAGAAAGCGAATGGCTAAGTAAAGTCCAGATGTAAGTAGATGATCACCAGTGCTTTGCTATCAACAAAACTGAAGAGTTACATATGGAGTTATCAGCTGATAGATTACTAAAAATGATTTTAGATGAAAAAAATCACTATATAACTTTAGGAAAATAACTCAGAAGAATTTCAAAGAAATACATGATGATATTATAATTTCTTTCACTCCCATCTATTTATTGATATATGTAAATGAATACAAATTAAAAGAACAAAGAATATTCATCAACATATATATATATAAATTGTATAAAACACCATCAATCTCAAAGAGTTGTACTTCCAGTAAAATTCTTTCTTATATTTAATAATTCCCAAAAATCTAATACTGCTACTTTAATTTGTCATGTCTTCAAATAAATACAGTACAATGATAAATTAATCCAGAATGGTTTAACATTTAAAGCCTCAGAGTCATAGGAAAATTTTCAAAACCTCTCTTGGGGTGGGGGGAGGTGGAGAACTAACACTTTTGCCAAGAAGTATGTAGAATGATTAATACATGACTTTCAAGAATTCAAGAATTCTGGGTGAGAGTTTAAGGAGAAAAAGCAGTAATTTCAAACTTCTCATTGTTAAAAGCAGAGCTCATTCTTGTATTTTTAAAAGGAAAGATGTTGAGTATTAAATCATTATGATATTTAGGTTCACCTGTAGGGATCAAGACAGTGATCTAGCAATTTTATTTAATTTTTTTTTCATTGCACTGTAGTTACAAATTTTGTGACTATTCGGACTGTCAAAGTCCAACTCACAAAATATTTAAAATACAATTATCATATAAATAGATGTTAAATGTCAAATAGATGAGCGAATGTTTTAGTCTATTAAAGAAGGACTTAGCAGGAGACAAAGTTGCTTAAAAGAGGATGTAAGAAGGGGATTTTATATAGTACACCAAAAAATGCTAAAATAAGATTTCTAAGTTAGAAAAAAAAAAACTAATATCCCACAGGGCAATAAAATCATAGACCTTTAAGGTTATCTTCTACAGCAGAGAGAGAGAAAAAAGTCATCATACCTTATCATTTCTCTACAAGCTAACCTCTAAGTTTACAGAATTCTAAAATGACAGTATCCTAATAAAAAACAAAACTAAATCTAGCAAAGTTACATTCCCTAAATTAGAATTTCCTCAAATTCACATGTTAGAAAAATGCTCTCTGCAAGACATTAAAAGGTCACATAATCATCATTTTATCTTATTAACAAGTTTTGAATAATTCTCAGAAAAACTTATGAAGAAACACTTTAAATGTCAAGTTAAAAAGGTAAGAAGAGAAACATCATTTGCAAAATTCTTTTCAAGGGACCGGAAACAATAATGCTGATAAATATAGTGGTACCTTGGCTCATGAAGCAATTGGGTTTGTAAACAAAAATGTTTGGCAAAATTTTGTTTCTGTTTACAAACTCTGCATTGGATGACAAAAACAATCAAGGCCATCTTTCCCACTCATGCACGCATGTGGCCATCTTTTCCAAAATCACAGAACAAATTCAGTTCCTGAACCAAGACATCACTGTATGTAATTAAATTTTGGCTATGTTTCAGAGAATTGGTAGATTATTTTAACTGTATGTATTTTCTAAGAAGAATATAATTGCAGTAAATCTGTAGTCCGTGCTCAAATTTCAACAGTTGCCCCAGAGATATCCATTTTGGGGTTACCACTTACACAGTAGGCATAAGTAATTTGGGCTTCAGAATATTCACCTGTAGCTCACAGTCCTTGAATAATTAGCTCTCAGTCTAAACCTCTTGTACAGTAATTTTAACCAGCCCATTATACCAACCCTTTGTTCAGTGACACTGCCACACCAAAATTACACAAATAACTATAAGAACCTTTGCCTTTACCTTTTAGAATAATTATATTAATCTATCTGTATTCAATATTTAAGGTCTTTGAAACATTCAAGAAAATCAGGGGTTTCTGTTCCCAGGATAGTAGAATGGCATCAACTCTACTGCTGAAAATAAAGACATTGATAAAATATTTTTAAATACCTTAAACAAAAACACGAATGAGAAATAAGTAAATAATAGACAAGATGACAACTAAATGAAGATGGGAACCAAACAAGTCAATGGAGTGGTTGTTTTCTTTTTGAGGGTCCTTGGTCCAAATGGATAAACTTGAAGTTAATTGTCATGTTTCCTAACTGATGCAAACAGGAGACAAATCCTAAGGTATTCCCAGGTTGGGGAAATCTAACATATGACTACCATAAACCTGGGACCATTAAAGAGTTACAATTTCAATGTAAGAGTAAAGTACAAATTTCTTTCCTGGTCCCTAAGAAAAACCTGTCTTTGGCATAGGGTAGAAGTAGAAGACATTTAGTCAAATCTCAATAAAAATAGAAACACTTTTTCAATTCCACATTTATCAGTATTTTGGTATACAAGTCTCAGACCTGTCTTAGCATTTCCTCACTTGCTGTAGGGTTTCCTCTTTTAGGAGTTTTTTTTTTTTTTGAGGGGGGGAAGCATTCTATGATGACTAGCCACCTTTGTTCTGCAAAGTCATTGCAAGACTGCAGTTCTCCATCACTATGTAGACGTTACACCTCCAAAAAATGGTTCTGAGACGCACAGTGTTCTACACAAGTCTTCCAAAGGCTCAAGTGTTAAATGCTTAGTCCCTGGGTGGTAATACTGGGGGTGATGGAACCTGAGGAGGTGGGAAAGGAAGAAGTCCATATGCCAGTGGAGACATGCATACAAAAGACAGTGGGACCCTGAACCCTTCCTTTCTCTCTTTGTTTCATGGCCATGAGGTGAACAATGCTGCCTTGCTACAGAGCCAAAGGTCCAGCTGGAAATGGACTGGAAACTCCAAAACTGTGAGCCAAAATAAACCTTTACAAGGTGATTATCTCAGGTATTTTGTTATAGGAGCAGAAAGCTGGCTAACACACAGTGAGGTTTTTGGCCTTATATCTTCCCTTCAAACTGTCCATTATTATGAATCAGATCTCTTATACCTCTGCGTGCCTATTCGATCTGATTTGAATATGACATTGCCACATAAACTTGCCAGTTTCTTTAAAAATGCATTTGGTGCTCTGCTACTTCAAAGTACAAATAACAGAGTTTAACACAGGATCATTTGAAAGTAGTTTTATTATCTTTGTCTTTAGAACTTGCAGTTTCCAGTTGCAGGAAAAGGTATGCATCAGTCTTGCAGTGAGAGTGTGTTATTTGTACACATAATATAAAAGCAGAACTAGATTAGTCTGTGCTTTTCTGAACAATCCTGTTCAAATAACAATTCACTTTTTTGTTCTCTGGAGGAAAAATTATTGGAAAACAGCAATAAATTCAATTTTCTTTCCTTTTTTTTTTTTTTGTTTTTTTGTTTTTTTGTTTTGGTACTAGGGATTAAACTCATGACCTTGTGCTTGCCAGGCAGGCACTTTGCCACTGAGCTAAATCCCCAAACCTACATTCAGTTTTCATAAGGGCTTCTAAAAGTGTTTTCGCTTTAAATACCTAAATCTGTTATTTCATTCATAAAGCTATTTTCTCTTACACTTTATTCCTAAAGAGGCATTTTGGACATATTCTAGATTAGCAGACGTTGAACATCTTATGTATAAACCCAAAGATTCTATCATTTGGACGTACCAGCATGATGAAAATGGAGTTGGTTTCCAACGCCTTCCAGTCAGTTTCTCAGCTCAAATTGTTGCACAGATCTCTGATGGGCTGCTCTGCATTCCATGACAAAGTTCATGAATACCGAGAAGGGATGATCATGTCCAAAGAGACATGTTGATTACTTGTCACAGATATGTCAGTTGTACCTAGCATGTGTGTAGGCTCTACATTTATGTGGAAACAGGGAGAAATGTGCAAAGCTGTCATTTAACAAGTTCCAGAACAATGCCAGTTGCATCCAAGGTGTACCTAAATGCATATGGAGCTGGTTTTATAAAAAAAGTACTGGCCACAAATACAGCAAGTAATAGTTCACTGAGATGTCAACTTGAATAGATCAAGAAACATGTAACAGATTAGTCAAGCAGTTCTGGATGTGTCTATGGATAACTGACATGCAAGATGCAAACAGAGCAAGGAAGAACTACCCCAGATTTGAGTGATACCAACCAATAGGCTGGTAGCCTGAATGGAATAAAAAGGGAAAGAAGAAGGGAGTCTTCCATTTTGCTTTTTAGAGGAAATTCCATCTTTGCCATTGCCCTTGGACATTTAGATCAGTTCCTTCAGGCTTCCAGTGTAAACACTTTGGCTTTCCAAAACAGACTCACAATTGACTGCAGTGAGCGCCAGGCTTTTGACTTACAACTGAATCATCTGACTTTACAGCATACAGATGGCCACTTTGCGTTCTTTTGCCCCTGATTTCACAAATGGGTGTTGTAAGCCTACTTAGTAAATCCTTTAATATACTATGATATATATTAAGTGATATTTTTCATATATCTATATACCTATATATAGTAAGTCCCCAAGTTATAAATGAGTTCCGTTCTGGAAGAATGTTCATAAGTCAGATTCATTAGGAATCTGACAAAGTGAGTCTTACATAGTATACCTGTAAAGGTCTGCAACTTGAATGTTTGTAAGTCAAGGACTTAATATATACCTGAGTAAAATTCCCGAGTAAATAAATATACACCCAAATAAAATATATACCCAAGTAAAATTGACTTCTAACCAGGAGAAACAAAAGGATGATATGATGGGCAGAGTATCTCCAGAGATGCCTATGTTTGAGTCTTCAGAATCTGTGAATATATTATCCTACATCGTAAAAGGGATTTTTGCAAACAGAATTATGAATCCTGAGATGGGGAGACTATTTGAGATTAATCACACTGACCTAAGGTAATCACAAAGTGTTTCATAAAAGGGGCAGAAAGGTCAAAGAGAACTTAAAGAAGCTATCTATTGTTGGCTTCGAGGATGGAAGGATCGACAAGCCGACAGATGTGGGTGATTCCTACAAGCTGGAAAAGGTAAAAAACAGATTTTTCTCTAAGACCTCGAAAAGGAATACAACCCTATGGAGCTCAAATTTATCCCAGTGAGATATTTTTTACTTTTGACCTCCAAAACTGTCAGATTTTTAATTCATGTTGTGTTAAGCCACAAAATTGTGATACAATAATTTGTCACAGCATGCCACAGGCATATGGAAATCCCTGGTTAGGTGAAAATTTCCAAGTCCTGTCTCTTGTTCTCCAAGTTGAAAACTGAAACTCTGAGCATGTTCTTTACAGAAACACACAGTGTTTGACCTGCACAGTACTGTCCACACTCAGTCACCAGGACAACTGTGCCACAACTCCTGCCATCTGGGGGTGCCTGGGGACACATTCAAAGCAAAGAGGATTTGCTTCCTCTGTGTGAGCAGCCGGACTTGCCAGGTCTCCCCCACCCTTTCCTGTGGGTGACCAGCATTGGAGGCCTCTGGGGACTTATGTGGGGTGGCATGGTCCCTTGTGGGAAAGGGGATGGGGCAGCACTGAAGGGCTCTGTTGTTTGCGCTTCATTAATGCTGTCTGCTCTGCCCAATCCCCATCAGCACTTCTAAAGGGGTCCAAGGACAGGGCTGCAGGAAGGTGAGGTGGAGTCTGCTCCACTCCACATCAGGTTCTCCAGCTGGGGCTTTGTATGTTATATGTTAATTGTTTTGAACCTGGAGATTAAACATAGTACCTTATGTATTCCAGGAACCTTGAGTAATGTGGAACATGGGAAAAAAGTATCAGATCAAATTGATGTACAAACATCATCTTCAGAGAACAGCCTGCAGTGTGACCTGTGGCTGGTTATTTGGTGGTGTGAAAGGTAAACATGAGGATGCTATTCAGGTGAGAGATTTACAAGATTTGGTAATTTAGAAATGGAGGATTGGAGGAGGAGCACTAAAGTGGCAGAGTGATAAGCAGCAGAGAAAGAGCACGTCTGAGAGTCCCCATCTAGATGCTGGAATATAGCAATGTGAGGAAGACAAAAAGGATATAAGTGGGTCCTCTGGACCCAAGAAGGATCTGAAGCAAAAATTGAAGATCATGGAGAGAGTGAAGTGAGAAACTTCAGTGAAGAATAAGGGTGTAGCCTGAGGAGCCTTCTCTGTAGGTCAGGACTCACTGTGTGAGAGGAGTGGTTCAATCCTGCAGACACACAGTAATGGCGGGTAACGCCAGAGGCCTCCATGGAGAGATGCAGCAGTAGACGGGAAGGACTGCATCAGCCAGCAGTGAGTGGCGAGGGCTTACTCATCCCATGGCAGAAAGCAACTGGCCAAGAGCCATCTTGGAGAGGGGCCAGCTGAGCTCAGAACTCAGAGCTGTTTCTGGCTCCATCTAGCAACTCCCAGCTGGGTTCAAGCCTGCAGAAGGTATGCTGATGGCTGCAAGAAAAATGGGTCTGGTTTCACCCCTCCTGGTCAGAATACAGACTAACTCCAGGAGAAATAAAGGTGCAGGCTTGCTGAGGTTATCCACTACCCCACCAAAAAGCTACTGCTGCCTTGTTGGGATAAATCAACACAGATATGGACTCTGTCTTCACATGTTGTCTACCATTAACAGCAGAGATAAACCTGGAAGTGGGCTCTCTTTCCTCTCTTTCTCTCTCTCTCCCTCTCTCTCTCTCTCTCTCTGTTGTTGTAGTGGTGGTAGTTTTTCCTTTTTTCTTCATTGTTTGATCTTGTTTTTATGAGTGTGAACATGGTTTCTTTGTGGTGGTTGTTCTGTTTTGTTCTTCCTTTGATCTCTTCCTTCTCTTTCCTCCCAGTCTTCTGCACCAGTTTCCCGAAGTTAGTATGATCCCCCTTTGTCCTCCAGATTTGCTTCCAACCTCTTACTCTTCTTCTACTTCTCTATTTTCTCCCTCATCCCTTTCAAATTTTAATCCCGAGGGGTAAAATTAACACATTGAAGACTTATATACTGCATATAATTTTCTTGTTTGTTTTAGATTTTGTTATGTAACCACAAATCTGGTTCATATGGTTAAATTGGCAAATTAATGGTTACCTCAGTTTGTCATTTTCTAGGCTGTGTTTGATGCTATCTTTATTGCTGATGGTACTACTTTAGCCAAAAGTGACAAAATTGTTCTGAACAGCTGTACTTCCTTGTATGCCAAGGATGAGAGTAACTAAGGGTCATAGAAAATACTGTGGCACAGTGCCAAAGAACAAGGGACTGGGCCAAGCAGGCAGCAATTTCTCATTCCCAACAAAGTAAAGAGGTAGGATGTTGCAATAGACTCAAGATCCAAAAACCAGCTACACCTGGAAGACACCTTGGAGAGGTAGTCATTTCTCAAGGGTTCTAAATACTAGCAATAAAGCAACTCACCATACACAATTTATAAGCAGCAACCTAGGAATTAAACTAAAAAAAAAGAAAAGAAAGAGAAAGAAAGAAAAAAGAAAATGAGAAGACAAGACGCAACCCTAGTGTATTGAGGTGTCCTGTGTCCTTCCAAGGATTCTTGTAACATGGATGGGGCTGAGTCTGGTGTTTGTGATTGGTTTGTTGTCTGGTGCTGGGACTGGCAATGTGAGTGCTGTACCCACCCAGGAGTGGAGCCGATATACAGTGTAAGAAGGCAGGTCTTCCTCTTTCTCGCTTCTGCTCTCTCTCTTTCGCCAGTGCACCTTGCTGTTTCAGCAGCCATGAATGGGAGCCCCACCGGACCACACTGCCTTGGAGTCAACTGAGTATGGACTGAAACTCCTGAGAAACTGTAAGAAATAAACCTTTCCTTCCCTAATTTTGGGGATCAGGTATTCCATCTTGGCAATGAGTGAAAAATAACTAAGATGCCTAGATATCCAGTCCACCAGAGGAAAACCCAGGGGGCAATGAGTTGGGACAATCTGAAAGCCTCCCACCTGGCTTCTCAGAAGTGGTAACAGAAAAAAGCAATTCAATGAGACTCTGGAAAAAAATTAAATCAGAAATAATCTCTCAGATAACTGCAGAGATGGTATCCACGATGAAAACAATGCTTAGTGACTCTAGAGCAGATACAGATTAAAAAAAAAAAGAGCTTAAGAAAATGATGGAAGGCATGAATGCTCAGCATAGGAAAGAAACGGAATCCATAAAGCAGATTGAAGCAGATATCCAGGAGAATAAAAATTCCATTGAAAGTATTTGCAGCAGATTAGGCCAAAGTGAGGACAGGATCTCAGATATTGAAGACGGGCTTGCAGTTAGCGATTGTGAAAAGAAAGACTTCTCAAAAATAGCAAGGGACTATGAGAAATTAATCCAGCAGTTGCTAGATGAGACAAAGAATAACTTAAGATTGACTGGAGTCAACTAAAAAGCAGAAGATACCACAAATGATATTACAAAACTGTTCAC
>RJWM01047536.1:0-11871 GCA_004363535.1 Dasyprocta punctata | reverse complement strand
TTGTCACAAAAATGTCATAATTGTCATGATACAATAACATGTATGGCTTTGATTTCTGATTTTCTGTGTGAAATAGGTAACTGTTAACATTCTTATAGGTATTCTGATGTTAAAATATCCATGGGTAGTAGAAAATAAATTTCATTTAATGTTCTAAGGTGTTTCATATTTAGCTAAGATAGTAATGTTAAGCTTACTGCCTCTGATACACTGTATTGTTATCAATCTTTTCTTCTGAATGTTCAACAACTGAGGTTTGGAGACCAAAAATTAGATAGACAGATGGGCTAAGAGGACAGCCAATATTTTGGCTACAGCCCTTCAAGGTCAGTGAGGACCCAGGACATAAAAGAACCTCTGCTTGCATCATCCAAGGATACTCAGTGAGTCCCTGCTCTTCTGATCAAGAAGATTATGAGACCACAGAAGAAAGTGATTGTCAGAGTATAGCGTGCCTAAGGAGAGTCACCAGGAGACAAAAGTCTCACAAGCTTTCTGGAAAGCAATTTGGCCAAGCAATGGCTCTGACTTATCCAAATGGCTGACGCTGACTGATGCACTAAGAGGTGTTGTACGTGATTCCAGGGTAATTCCTGAGGAGACTTAACTGATATTAACAGATAGCAAAGGAGTTAAATTTTATTAACACAGATATCACTTTAGCTTGGTCTTAAACACCCAGCAGAAAAGTACATACAAAAGATGTATATCCTATACACTGTTTCAACTGCTTCTATTATAAAAACAAAAAAGTGGAGACACCAGGGACCACAAAGTCACAGTATCTGGTTTTGCATATTTTCCTGTGGGATGAAAGAAAGGATCAAGATTATTGACACCACCCATCTGAGATTTCCCATCTGTGCCTTCATGAGTCATCTCAGGATTATACTCAAGGTCAAGACACTTCTCTGAAATTAACATAATCTACTACTTAGAAAAACTCTTTGAACCACTTCCAGGATCCTGCTGAGTTTCCTGCATTTTCCACTCTAATCCCTTCCTTGACTGAAAAAATAAATATGGGCTGCCCAGAGACAGGTCTTGTCTTAGCCCTCAGAGTCTCAAACTCTGTAGAAGGGTTTTGATCCTCCTGGAGTCCTAAAATCATACCACTTATCTCATTTATTTTAACCTTCACTGTACACTCTTTTGGGAGACTGGGGATCTAACCCAGATCCCTGATAGATTTCCTTGTCTCCTTTCTACCTATCTCTTATTTCTTCTATACTACCTCAGGATTACAAGCGTGTGTCATCACCACCAGCTTACTTTCTTATTTTGAGCCAGGGTCTCATTAAGTTGTCCAGGAGGGATTTGAACTCATTATCCTCCTTCCTTGGCCTCCCAGGCATGGGCCACCTTGCTAGTGTTCACTATAAGCAATTTTGTTTTCCTCAAATTCATGCAGTTTTTGCTACTAGAGTGATCTTTCATAAATTCATTTTTTGTTGTTGTTGTTTTGCTGTTGTTATTTTTTGAGACAGGTCTTACTACATAGTGCAAACTGGCTTAGAACTCACTGTGTAGCCCAAGTTGGCCTGGAACTCTCAGTGATGTTCCTGCCTCAGCCTCCTGAGTGCTGGAATTAATAGCTGTACACTACCACATCCGGTTTGTTTGTTTTTGATCGAGGTCTTGCTTCATAGTGATATAGGAAAACGATCTTGGTGGGAGACCTCCAAATGATATGGCGGAATGAGACTCCCAACCTACTATACGTCCGGCACAAGTTCGTGTTCTCTAAAAATCGAAGAATGAATTTTAGGAACAACGGAGGGTAAGAGCGGAAGATATTTATTGAGAGAAAGCTTCTGTCTGAGGGACAGAAGGGGGGCCTGAGTGGGTTGCTCCTGACTCTGTCTTTTCCAGTGACTTTTATAGAGCAAAACCATGATGGGGAAAACTGGGAACTCGCAAGGCAGATGGGCTTGAGGTGGGACAAAACTGTGATCAACCAATAAGATTGATTGTTTAGGTAAGATTCTTACAGATTAGGGAATTGGGATGGTAATTCTTAGCTTCTCAAGATGATCTATCCCTAATCCCCAATGCTTATACTTAGGGTGTGGTTGCATTTGTCTTGTCTTCTGTCTTGAGATCTGACCCACAGCAAGAGGTGAGTATCTCTTCCAATGTCACAAGATATCTGGTACTCTGTGCCTGCTCCATTGAGGGCCTAGCCCTGCCTATAATATTTCTAACTAACTCAGTTGCCTATAACAATAGTTCAGCCTTGTTTTAAATTCACTAGGTAACCCAGGTTGATCTTGAGCTTATGACATCTTCCTGCCTCAGCTTCCCATGTTGTGATTTACAGGCATGTGCCACCATACTTGCTCATAAATTGTCTTTAAAGTCCGTTGGTGGCATCTCAGGGCTACCAAGATAGTGTCTGAAAGCTATGGGATAACATAAAGAACTATTATCTAACTGTATATCTTAACTTCCATTAATCTGTTCACTTATTCTTTCAACAATTTGAATACTTATTCCAAAGCTAGATCCCATGCTAGGCACTAGGGATAAAAAACCAAAACAAAACAAAGCAAAAAAAAAAAAAAAAAAAAGGTGTGGTGGTGCACACTTCTATTCCCAGAGCTTGGGGAGGCTGAGGCAGGAGGATTGCAAATCCAAGCCCAGTTTGGGGAATTTAGCAAGTTAATGAGAGTCAGTCTCAAATAAAATGTTTTTTTAAAAAAAAGGGCTTTGAAATTTTATTGTAGTTTTTTTCTTCTTTTATTTTTATCCTTGAAATAAAATGGATTTGGAAAAAAAAAAGGACTGGGGATGTAGTTCAGTGTAAAAGTCCTCACTTCAACCTCCAGTACTGGGGAAATAAAAAGGAAAACTTCACATGAGACACTTGGTTTGGGATTAGGATTTTAGACCTTTTTCTGATGGAAATAGTACATAGGAGACACTGAAGGGTTTGAGGTAGAGACAATGACCACATTTCCATTTTCTAAAGCTTTATGCGTCTATTATGTTAGGAGTGCATAGAAGTAACTGGGGAGCTGGGCATGGTGATGTGCTCCTGTAATCCCAGCACTCAGGAGCTGAGGCAGGAGGATCACCACGACTTGGAGGCCACCCTGGGTTACCCAGGGCCAGTCAAACTGCATAGTGAAACTCTATCTAAACAATAACAACAAAAATAAAGCCCCCACTACTTGATGGTTGATTGGATATGGAAATTAAAACAGAGGAAGCCAAGTATGATGTCATATTCTAGCCACATTTTTCTTATTTTTATTTCTGCATCTGAAACAAACGAGGTGAGTTTTTGCCTTAGGGCTGATGCACTTGGCTCCCTGTGAACCCAGATCTGTGCAAGGCTGCTTTCTCCCCTGTTTAGAGCTCCAAGTCAGCTGCTCCATCACGGCCTCCTTCCTTCCTTCCAGGCCAGTGGATTTTTTTTTTTTTTTGTACTGGGAATTGAACTGCGAACCTTGTGTTTGCCAGGCAGGCACTTGTGCCACTGAGCTATATTCCCACCCCAAGTGAATCTTTAAGAGACTTTCATATTTTATTTTTCATTAGTCCTCACTACTCGAAAACATTTATTCCTTTTTAAATTTTGTTTTGTTTTTTCATACTGGGGATTGAACCTGGAGTTCTGGGCATGCTGGGTAAACGTTCTACCACTGAGAGATATCCACAAACTCTGTTTTATTCCATTTTATTTTTTCTGTCCTACCTCATCAGTTTATTTGAATGTGAACTCCATGAAAGCAGACATGTGGCCTGCCTTACTTACCTTTAAATCCTATTATTCTATTATTTCCATTCAATCAGTAGGACGTGTATCTCTTGCCAGTTCTCCTCCTAGCCTAAATTTCAGCCATGCCAAGCAAATCACAGTGCTCTAAATTTGGCAACTGGCCTTCCTTGTGCTGCTCCCTCTGAGCAGAATTCCCCCGTTAGCCTGTCTTCTCTATGCTAACCTCTGTCCCTCAAGGCTTGGTTTACATCACATTGCCTTACCCTATCCACTTCCTCATGGGAAGGAACAAATTGAGGGCATTATGTGTCCCAAATACCTTGCCAAGACACACAGGTAAGAGGCACTCTAGATGCTTGTTGGTATCACGTGGGACCTTGAGGGAAGTGCAGAACCTTAGCCCTCACCCCAGAGCAACCAAATCAGTTTGTACTGAGCAAGGTCTCCGGGTGATTCACTGTTGCATTAAAATATGAGGAGCATTTTTTAATTTTAAACTTTATTCTCTTTATTAGTACATATTTGTCATGCATATTGATCACATTCATCTTGGAAATCTGTGCCTGTATATAGCACATCTTGATTTTTTTTTTTCCCATTTCCCTTTGGTCTTTTCGACCCTTCTTCCCCTCTCTATTTATGAAAGCTTTGTTTCCACTTTTCCCTTCCCTTCTTTTTAAATCCCTTTTCTCTTCCTTTCCCTTGTTCCCCTTCCCATTTGGACATGTTCTTCTTACTTCCAAATATCTATCATTAATTTTGCTGCTTATTTACCCTTTTGGTTTCTTATTCAAGAGAAACAATATGATATTTAAATTTGTGTGTTCAATTTATTTTACTTAAGATTAAGGTCTTGAGGTGCATTCATTTTCCCACAGATGATTCACATTTATTGTTCTTTGTGGTAGAGTAATACTTCACTGTACATAAATACATTTTCTTATTCATTCATCTGTTGATGGGCATATGGGCTGTTTGAGAGATTTAGCTATTAAAATTGTGCTGCTTATAGCAGCACAGTTTATAATAGCCAGATCTTGGAAACAACCTAAATGCTCATTGACTGAGGAATGGATAAAAAAGATGTGGTATTTTTATACAATGGAGTACTATTCAATCATAAAGAGTGATAAACTGGACACTTTCATAGGTAAATGGATGCACCTTGAGAACATACTCATCAGTGAAATAAATAAGACACACATGTGTAAATATCATATTGTTTCATTAGTGAGACAAAATGAAAGAAAAAACATGTATATGTGTATGTATATGTACATAAAAATAGTTAAGATAGCTATACTACTGATTTCTCTGAGTGCGCTGAGGAGAAAGATTTGGTATTGTTTGGACAACTGAAGGCAGATGTCTGGTGCTCTGGGTGAATGATTTGGGGATGACAATGTGCAATGTATGTACCATTCTTACCCTGATTGATGTACTTTAAAATTTTAAAATTGTAAGTTTTTCTTCTTTTTTCAAATTTCTTTTTAATTATGAATAAAATGGATTAAAAAATTCTTGTGCTCCTATAATAAACAGGGCTATGTATAACTGTGGCATGATGGTTTAACTCTTGAGGAAGATACCTAGAAAGGAAACAGTCCTGTCAAATAGAACCTCTACTTGTAGCTTTTTGAGGAATCCCTGTACTGACCTCCACAAGTTGGATCAGTTTATACTTCACCAGCAATGAAGCAGTGAGGAACACTGTGTTAAAAAGGTAATACACATCCTAAATTGTATGTGTGTGTGGTATTAGGGGCTAGTGTTTTTTTTTTTTTTTTTTTTTTTTTTTGATGGTACTGAGGAATCAAACCCAGGGCCTCTTGCATGCAATGCAAGAGCTCTACCACTGAGCCACATCCCCAGCCCAGGGCCTAGTGGTTTTTAAACTACATTCCAGTACTTTTTGTTTTGTTTTGTTTTGCACTGGGAATTGAACTCAGGACCTCACAATTGCCAGGCAGGCACTGTGCTGCCCAGCTATATCCTCGACCCTAGTACTTTTAGATTTTTTAATTTTTTGAAGGGCATGATAGTTTATTTTTTTAAAAAACTGTACCACATTGATCATGATGACCAGTATACTCACAATAATGGCTTTTCTCTTGGATAGTAACAGTGTGGTATTTTTTATATACTGAAATGTTTCAACAGGACCAAGAACGTTAGCCTAGTACTTTATAAATTATTTTTTATTTTTAGTGTTATTAATACCTGTTTGCAGTACATGATTACAGTCATCATGGGGAGTTGGTACATTTACACAACATATCTTAGGGTTTTTTTGGGGGGGTTCCCTTCCCCTTGATTTTTTATTTTGAGACAGGGTTTTGTCAAGTTGCCTACTTGCCCAGGGTGGCCTCGAATTTGCAGCGATCCTCCTGCCTCAACCTCCCCAGTGCTGGGATTACAGGAGTGCGCCACCGAGCTTGGCTGTTTAGTACTCTTTAATTACAGGAAGTAATTTTGGGTCGGTAAGTATCAGATTAACCAGCGTGACCCTTATTTTATTGTAATATGCTTCATAGGATTTTATTTTATTTTATTTTATTTTTTGCGGCACCGGAGATTGAACTCACAACCTCGCGCCTCCCAGACAGGCGCTTGAGCCAAAGTCCCGGCCCTAGTCCTTCTACCTCAGCCTCCCAAGTGCAGGGATTAAAGCCGTGCGTCACCACGCCCGGCTTGCTTCATAGGATTTTAGAAAGAGCAGCAACACCGTGGAAGTAAGTAGGGGCGAGATCCGTGAAGGGGTGAGGAAAACGGAAGCGGGACACCGGAGACCAGGTGTTCGACTCCGCGGATTGCTACCCCAGGCCCGCCCCTTTCCTCCAGGCCCCACCCCATCACCTGGCCCCGCCCCCACCCGGCGGCGCTCCTCGGTGCCCGCCCGACTTCCCAGCGGCCCCGTGCGGCCCGGGCATGCCCAGTGCGGGCGCAGCGGCCCTGCCTGGGAGAGCCCCGCGGAGCGGGCTGCCTGGTGAGGAGCTCTGGGGCCCTGCGGTGAGCGAGGGCGCTGTGAGGTAGGTGCGGGCCGAGGCAGCCAGGTCTCGGGGCCGCCGGAGCCGGTCCTGGGCGGCCGGGCCGGCAGGGCGTGCGAGGGCAGGCAGAGCCGAGCGCGCGTCTGTGAGGGTCCCGGGCGGGCCGGGCCAGGCCGAGGAAAGGATTCCGGGCGGCCGGCAAGGGTCGGGAGTCTGCGAGGCCGTGGCGCCGGGCGCAGCCGTGCAGAGCACTCCGGGGTGCGCACGGCCGTCTCTACCCTGTGCGGCCCGAGGAGACCGTGGTCCACACCGCGTGCAGCGCAGCGCGTGGGAAGGCAGCCCTGAAGCCGGGTCGGGCTGGAACCGGGTGCCGAGGCCGTCCGGGGAGCCCTATGCTAAGGGACGGTGTTTACCGGCTCCGTACCTGGCGTGGGATAGGCCCGCCCCCTGCGTTCCTCGACTTGGGCGTGTGACTTAGAAATGAAAGTGCAGGACCGTGCCTTAGTAGACGCCCAGTCTGTTCCAGCGATTGTCGGAAATTTAATTCTCAGCTGTATTTCAGGGTTTAAGGAAGGTTATTCGTCCGTGTGATGGACCTTCCTCATTGTGAAACTTAAGCAAAAAGAAGTCCCAACCAAAGGTTAGAACACCGGGTTTCTGAATTTCGTCGTCCTGCCTTTCCCTCGCTCCGGCTTTTGGGCGAGCCGTGTAGCTTTTGAGCCGCGGTTTCCCCACCTTTAAGGTGCTGTCAGCCTGTCAAATTCCCATGTGCATTTTAACCTGTGTAGTCTCCTTGTCACGAGTAATTTTTTCCCATGCTTTAGCTGTTGGTCAAATTGGATAGTTCATAGCCAGTATTCCTCTAGATAAGGTGTTGAGTATAAAATTGAAGTGACTCTCCTTCACAGACCACTCACTGTTGGTCGTTAAGTACTTGCAGAAGCCAGCTATTAACTGCCCAAGATTCATAGCACACAGGGTTTAGGACTGTGACAGACATGTTTCAGGCTCCCTGTACTATCTAATTAGCTTCTTCACACCTCCAATTGAGCTCATTTTGTAGAGGCATTGTGTTCATGCAAAATTTTAAGTTTTCTCAGGAGGCTGAGACAGGAGGATTGCTGCAAGTTTGAGGCCAGCCTGTGCTACATGGTGAGGCCACTATGAACTGCACAGTGAGACCCTGTCTCAAAAAAAAGAAAGGTTTTAAGATGTTTTTGTCTTTTTGAGACCGTACTGGCCATGTGTTCACTTTGCAGCCCAGGCTGGTCTCGAACTTGCAACAATTCTCCAGCCTCAGCCTCCTGAGTGCTGGGATTACAGGAGTGCACCACCATGCCTGGCTCTAAGGTTTGAAGTTTTTATATTTATTCTGTTGCACTCTGTGGTAGAACCTATGAGTTGTTTTAATACTTTTAGTTTACCGACAAGCAGGTAACTAGTTAAGAGAGTGAACTCACATTAGTCTTTTTGAACTAGTCTCTCGTTTGTCATTGAGCATTTACTCACCCACCTGGTTTTGAGCTGCCTTCACTGAAACCCTGAGGGAGAGTGGTGCCTGTACCTGCATCCATGTGTTGGAAACACCAAGGTGTTTTTTTTTTTTTTTTGCGGCACCGGGGATTGAACTCACAACCTCGAAGAGCCTGACAGACAGGCACTTAAGCCACTGAGCCAAACTCCCGGCCCTAGTTTTTTTTGAGGCAGGGTCACACTATGTAGCTCAGGCCGATCTTGCACTTGCGTTGTAGCCCAAGCTGGGCCTTGCACTCACAACACTCCGCCTACCTCAGCCTCCCAAGTGCTGGGATTAAAGGCGTGCACCACCACGCCCGGTTCACACCAAGGTGTTTTTGGGAGGGAAGAATGGGAATGTTCGACAATATTTCTTAACCTTAGTAACTTCTGCCCCTGAAGTGAGGACATCTGGGGAGTAGTTGACTGGAGAGGTGGGTGATGTATGTGGTCTGGGCAGGTTGCTGTCCCACAACTATATTCCCTGCTCTTCCAGTTCTTCGTGGCCTTTGTCCAGTTGGGTCACTGCTGTGTTTGCAAATGGTTAAAGGTCAGTAAAAGTGTGCTTGTGTTTTGAAACTTGAAGTTTATAACATTGCCTGTGAAACTGTAAACATACTGTTACATATACATCTCTTTTCTTTTTGAGACAGGGTCCTGGCTATGCAGTTCAGGCCCGCTGGCCTTGAACTCAAAATGATCCTCATGCCTCAGCCTCCCTAGTGCTGGGATTATAGGTGTGTGCCACCACGCCCAGCATATGTACATTTTAAATTGAGAATCTTGCAGTTTGTCAAGTAGGACTTTAGAATTTTAGAATCCTAAGGTTTTTTTTTTGTTGTTGTTGTTTTTTGTTTTTTTTTCTGGCAGGGTCTCACTCTGCAGCTCAGGCTGATGGTGAACTCACTGTGTAGCCCAGGCTGGGCTTGAATTTACAGTGACTTACCCCAGCCTCCCAAGTGCAGGGACTACAGTTGTGCGCCACCATTAAGTTGTTAGGAAATTCTGCAAATTGGTTTTTGACTTACCTTAGAATTCACTAAAGAAATTAAATGATTGAGTCTCTTTCCAAAAAAGTTGAAAGGCATTGCAGTGTTGCATAATAGTCATGTTTATAGCAGCACAACTTTTAGTAGGTAAATCTTGGAAGCAGTCTATGTGTCTGGCAGATGAATGGATAATGAAAAGGTGGTACACAGTGGAGTACTACTCAGCCATAACGATGGATAAATTTGTAGGAAAATGAATGCAACTTGAGACCAAAATGTTAAGTGAAATAAATCAGACACCTAAGCTTAAATATTGTATGTTTTTTCTTATATGAGAAACCCAAAACAAAGGGTAATATAAGAGATAGATAATGGGAAATAGGGGATAGATTTTTCTGCAGTAGGAAAGGAGACCAAGAGATAGAGAGAAGAGCAGGGAAGGGACTGAAAAGGGATTAAAATGTGTTATGTGCATGTGCTAGTCCCTCACAAGGAGTATAATCATGTGCTGCAAACAACCAGTGGAGGGGGAAAATTAGAAAACAGATCAACTTAGTAAGAGGTCTTGGTAGTAGTTTCACATCATACACTAAACCAGTGATGTTGAACCTTTTAGAACTCTCAATGATGCAAACAGCCCACTGCCACATACATCACACAGGTTTACCACCACTACCTCAAACCTTTCTATGTGCTGAAAGGTTCTGTGTATAATTTGTTTTTCTTTCTTTCTTTCTTTTTTTTTTTTTTTAGACAGGGTCTTGCTGTGTAACACAGACTGTCCTCAAACTTGGGTCAGTCCTTCTACCTCAGCCTACTGAGTGCCGGCATTACAGGCATGTGCCACCATGCCTGGCTTCTGCATGTGATTGAGGTGTGTGTTTAGTCATTTTTTTGTAAGAACTTTTATGTGTTGCTTTTATATATTTATTCAAGTGTTCAGGGCTATCTAACAAGCATAAAAATTGCTTCAAAGGATACTAAGATAATTTTCACCAGTTTCCAAATCTTTGAAAGTGCTTGGAGTGTTGAAGGGAAAGTTAGTTCCAGATGAGACCATGGTCTGGTCCAAGAGCACAAAAAGTGAAAGGGTAGTGAGTGATTTAAAACAAAACAAAGCTTATGCCAGGCACGTTAAGTCCTTCTACTATCAGCTACTCAGGAGGCTGGGGCAAGAGAATTGCTTGAGCCCAGGAGTTAGTGACTAGCCTGGCCAACACAGTGAGCCTTTATGTCAAAGTAAACTGATCAAATTAAAAAATTAAAAGATTTTAGGTTTCGGCACTTACAAGTATAGCCTCACTTAGTTCCTTGTGAGCTAGAATCAGAGCAGAATCTGTTGCTTTCCAGTTAAAGCTAGAATATGGGGTTATACTGAAATGTGCATGAAGTAACTAATTTTTTTTTTTTTTTTTTTTTTTTGCGGCACCAGGGATTGAACTCACAACCTTGCACCTGTCAGACAGGTGCTTAAGTCACTGAGCCAAACTCCCGGCCCTGGTTTTTTGAGGTAGGGTCATACTGTGTAGCTCAGGCCAACCTTGCGCTCACGTTGTAGCCCAAGCCGGCCTCGAACTCACAACGCTCCTCCTACCTCAGCCTCCTGAGTGCTGGGATTAAAGGCTGGTGTTTTGTTTTGAGACAGGGTTTCACTGTGTAGTTTAGGCTAGCCTTAAACTCACTGTGTAACCTAGGCTAGTCTCATACTTCTGTAATCCTCCTGCCTCAGCCTTTTAGGCATGTACCATCTCACCCAGCTAAAGTAACTGTCTTTAAGATAAATGTTTTTATTCCATTATGCTTCCTGTGTTTCTAGATCCTTCATGATGAGCGATTGGGGATGCTTCTCTCTCTGTGTAGCTGATAAGACATCTGGGTGGTGAAGAGATGGCAGACAGTGTCAAAACCTTTCTTCAGGACCTCGGCAGGGTGAGTACATGTTATTTCAAGGAATTTATCTCTTAACCCTTTTGATAAAGGAAGTGACTAGGAAATCCTTCATATGTTTTTCCAGTTTTTTGTCTTATTTTTTGAGTCCTTCATAGTTCACATATAGGTTTATAGTCTAGTTCATCCTGCTTAGGAGATGGAAATTGTCCAGTATCTTTTTCCCCTCCTTGGTTTTTTGAGAGAGGGTCTCGCTATGTAGTCCACACTGGACTTGAAGTTAACTGCGTTGCCCAGGCTGGCTAGGGTGATTCTTGTGCTTCAGCCTCCTGAGGACTGAGTACTGGGATTACAGGTGTACACCACCATGCCCGGCCTAAGACCAGATATAGAAAATACTGCAGGTATTTAATGAATACTGAAGACAATAACTTGACTTTACAGTATGGGTATTTATGGAGCGATTAGAAAACTTTTGCACCCATGTTATTCGAGATTAGTTTGGGCAAGAATTAAAGGATGCTAAATCTAGAGGGAAAATTTGATGAACAGAAAATTTGCATGGTCCAAAAAAGTGCCTTATTGTAGTTTACTTATTAATTGGGAGAGGAAAATAATTGCAGCTATATAATAGAGAAGCTGGGTATGTAAAATTAAGATCACCATAAGGCAAAAAGTGATTGTGTATATCTTGATGTGATACCTTGAAGGGAACATCATCACTTCTGTGATATTCTTGCAGAAAGCTTAACCTGGGTCTAGCCCTGAG
>RJWM01047535.1:0-11878 GCA_004363535.1 Dasyprocta punctata | reverse complement strand
CTGCATACACAGCTATCAAATCGTCAGAAAAGCACCTCAGCTTCCTGTATAGGGGCCCAGGACCTGGCCCGTCCTGCCCACAGGGGCTGCCCTTGTCCTTAGTGCCTGGGAGCTAGAAAGCCACTCATGTGGCCGCAGGTCTGACCTAGAACTTGAAGGCTGATTGATGAGCATGGGCAGGGGTCAGACTACCCACAGAAGCCCCAGGCCACTCTGATCCCATCCAGCCCTGTCCCGAGCAGCCAGCGTGCCCTTCCCCTGACACACACATAGCAGGGAAGGGCTCCGGCCACCCCTGCCAAGTCCCCAGTGGAGAAAGCATGACCTCTAGAGAAACTGCACACTCTCAATTTGTACAAAGCACAAAACCCAATTCTTTAGTTTTCACAGTGAATCCCTTTATGAAGCCAGAGCCTCCCTAGCATTTTAATCTCAAGACACCAAGGGGCAGGAGCGAAGTCTGTGAGTGGCAGCCCAGCGAGGGCCCAGCCTGCTCTAATCAATCCTGAAGAAGGCAGAGATTCCCAACAAGCTGGCCCAGGCACCTGGCACTGAACGCAACTGAATTCCCAGTCAACAATTCCACCACTTAACCTTTTGATTATTAGATGTGCTCTCCGTCTTTCCCTAGAGTGGCCATGAAATCAAGAAGGTGGAATTTCCTGGGCGGGGGAGGAGGTTGTGTCTGAAACATCAGAGTGATGCTTCCACTCTGGGGACCTCAGAAGCCCAGCACCCGTCCCTCAGGTCCCAGGCTTCCATCATGGGGCTGACCCAGCCGGAGAGAGTGCCCAGGGCCTCCCTCCTGTCCTTTCCCCCACCCTCCGACTCAGAAGCAGCTCCTGTGTGGCTCTGGTCTCTTTCCTGAGGCCAGTGTGGTCACTATGTCTCCCGAGCGCCCCTCTGCCGGGCTCTTCCCTACAGCACGCGGGTGTCTCACAAGGACCCGCTCTGTGTCGTAGGTGATCACAGAAGCCAGCGCTGGCCAGGGTCAGCACCTCATCCGAACACCTTTCTCAGGAGTGGACGACTTCTTCATTCCCCCAACGAACCTCATCATCAACCACATCAGGTGAGCGGAGCCCTGCACGCTGCGTCAGCCCTGCCCCAGGGCCAGCTCCTTTCCCCCTCTACAGGCTTTGATTCCTCACACAGGGGCAGAGAAATGAATCCATCTCTGGGCAAAGCAGACCCAGAGCCCAGTCCTCTCTGCTCAGCAACTCCACGGTAGTTAGGGGGAACCCACTTCCTGACACCATCAGGGGGCCCGGTGATGTCAGGAAGTCTCATCCTCAAGGTGAAGGCCACAGAGGAAAGGAGGAGCCAACAGTGGTTAACCAAACATCCTCTGTTCGCTAGACACAAAAACCTAGTAGAGATGGTCCGGACTCATTTGACAAATGGGGAAACTGAGGCCCAGAACAGTAAAGACACTGACCAAGGTCACACAGGCATGATCTGTCATGATGAGACTAAATGTGAACCCAGATTTTTCTTCAACTTCCCATCCTGCCCCATTCCCAGTCAACCACCTCCCAGGGTTGCCCCCAGGACATCAAAGCAGGGGCCCACAAAGAGACAAGGCCTACTGATTGCCATGGTGGCCCCCATTCAAAATAGCAACCTAACAAAAATAGCCACGGCCTCCAGTGCAGGCCTCTCCCTGCCCTGGCCCTTCCCCTTCCTTACCTGTTTCAGAAGCCCTCACATTTTCTGTAAAGTTCTCCCTGCCAGTGGAGTAGGCGGCCCTCAGTCTCCAGATCCCGAAGACCTCACGGCCCTGTGTGTGTGTCATCAACTCTGTGATGCTGAGCGCCTTCCTCCAGAAAGTGCAAGCCAATGCTGGAGAACTCACGCACTAGCCCTTGCCCAAGGAGAAAAAGCACCATCTCATGGACCCCCTTCCTGTAGAAAGCACCCGAGAGAGCCTCTGCGGCTGTGTTAACAGGCGGAGACCTCAACAAAGCAACCATGCAGACGGAGGCTCTGCAGGCCCCATGTCTTCAGCGTTCAGTTCCTTCTCAGAGCAGGGCTTCTGTCTCGCTCTGGCCATACTCCGGCTCTCGAAGGATGCTTTAAAGAAGCTCCTGGAGAGGAAGCATTTTGCCCACTCTAAGATCCAAATTTTCAAAAGAAAATTATAGAAGGGGTTTTTCCTATACCTTTAGGTACGCCCGGCACCGACAAGCCTTTGAGTGAGAGCAAGGGACTCAGGCACAGGCTCTTAGGTCAAGGAGAAGTCTGACCTGGAGTCAGACCTTTCCGCACATACAAGCAGCCTCCCAGGAGGAGTTTCAGAAAGCCCAGGTGTGAGCAACGACCGCCCGTTGGAGAGGCTTTCTCAGGGTCCCTCTTGGTTCGGATCCTCCCACAACCCTAGGAAGGAGCCTTCCCTGGGAGTCGCTGAGGCTCTCAGGCCAGCAGCTTGGTCTGGCCACTGCAGGCAGCAAGGCCGCGTGGCAGCACCGGGCCACTGGGCTCCCTAGGTGGACACTGTCCTTGGCACCTCGTCCAGGGTTCTTCCCCCAGTGCCATGGAAGAAGCGACGTCCACTCAGGGTGAAGGGTGGACAGGAAGTCGTGCTCCCCAGCTGTATTCTGTCCCCCAACGCTGACCTACTCCTGCATCCAGGAAACAGCTAAGCAAGAGGGTCGCCTCTGTGTCCTTACAGCAGGCAGTAAGGGCAGGTGTGTCTTGTCCTTTCCTCATGCACCCGCTGTAGCCCGGGCCCACCGTCCCCAGCTGAGGTAGGCCTGAGGGAGAAGCCACTGAAGGCCTTTTACCCTTCTTTAAAAACCATTCCTAGCAGGGCACGGTGGCACACACCTGTGAGCTCAGCTCCTTTGGAGGCAGGGCGATCACAAGTTTGAGCCCAGCCCTGGCAACTTAGTGAGACTGTGTCTCAAAACAAAAAATAAATAGGCTGGGGATATAGCTCAGTGTGAGGACCCTGGGTTAGGGAGCCGCCCCTGCAGAGCGGCGCATCCCGTTCATCGGCCACAGGGTCCCTGACAAATCCTGATACAGGGAAGGCAAGGGTGTGACCCGGAGGAGGGTGAGGCGCCCCCAGCCCTGGCAGGGGCCCTCTGCTCTCTGACCTCAGTTCTTCTGCTCCCAGGTTTGGCTTCATCTTCAACAAGTCTGAGCCCGCGGTGCACAAAGTGGACCTGGAGACCCTGATGCCACTCAAAACCATCAGCCTGCGGCGCCACGGCTGCATGCCCACCGCCATGGCCCACACCCACCTGGGCGGCTACTTCTTCGTCCAGTGCCGCCAGGACGGCCCGGGCCCCACGCCCCCCCAGCTGCTCATCGATGGCGTGACGGACTCCGTGCTCGGTCCCAACGGGGACGTGACGGGGACCCCCCACACATCCCCCGACGGGCGCTTCATTGTCAGCGCCGCCACCCACCAGCCCCGGATCTACGTGCAGGAGGTCACCACTCGGGGGGAGATCCAGACCCTCTACGACCTGCAAACAAGCCCAGGCGTCTCAGACCTGGCCTTCCAGCGCTCCTTCACCCGGGGCAATCAGTACGATGTCTATGCCACCCTGGAGACTGCGCCCGACCTGCTCTTCCTGGAGCTGTCCACGGGGAAGACGGGCACGCTGCAGGACTCCCAGGAGCCCCCCGCAGGGCCAGCCTGGCCCTGGGGGGGACCCCGCAGAGTCCTGCGGGACAGCGGGCTGTTCGGACAGTACCTGCTCACGCCGGGGCAGGAGTCTCTGTTCCTGATCAACGGCAGGCAGCGGGCGCTGCGGTGCGAGGTGTCGGGTGTGAGGCAGGTGGCTGCGGTGGTGTGGGTGGGCGAGGTATGAGGGAGCCCCGGGCCGGCAGCACTGCCCGGTCCCTGACACCACAGCCCCCAGCCGGCACGCTGTACATTTTCACAGACAAAAGCAAACACCCGTATCCGCTTTGTGGTTCAACACTGGTCTCCTTGCAAGTTTCCTAGTTTAAGGTCTGCGCTACTCCGGACGGGGGTCTTTTCGTTAGGAAGTGTGAGTGCCAGGCCGCGAGCCACGTCACCTGGGGACGCCGCGGACCGAGGCATCCTGCTGCCCAGGCTGACACTTCTGTCGGTTGCCTTCACGTGTCATTGTCCTGTCCCGCAGAGCCTGAAGCAGCGGCCACAAGCAGGGCTGAGCAGGAGCGGGACTCTCCCTCCGTCCCTCCCGCGCTCAAGGCCATCTGCCCTGGCTCTCTGGGGACCTCGCGTCCCCCCTCTCGGCTGCTGCCTGCTTTCCTATTCATCTGACTTGTCGTCCGATGTGACTGCACCTTGGGGGACGGGGAAATCACTGGCTTTATTTTGGGAATTTTTGATTAAAAAATACTTTTTTATAATCTCCAATGCTAGTACACAGCAAGACGCTCTCCGAGGTTCAGCTGTATTCTTCCCTGCCTTAGGCTATGCCTCTTAGGGTCACAGCCGCATGTGCACAGCCAGAAGGACAATGGTCATCCAGCCACAGTGGCCTGCTCTGCCAATGCCACCTGACTTCCCGAATGCATGGGGACCCCGAGAGACCAGGACAAGCCCTGCGTGCCTGCGCCTCACCGTGCAAAGGGGATATTTCATTGGCCAGGCCCCGTACCCCAGATTCAGGGCAGACTGTGCTGCCTGACCAGGTGCAGGCGGCCTCGTAGCCCAGCGCAGGAGCCCAAGGACACGAATGTCCCTCCGGGCTCAGGAGGCTGTCCCTTGTGAAGCTGGATCTCTTCTCTGCCTGTGGCCCTGGATCTTCGCTCTGTTGCCCCAGCCCTACATCAGCGCTGCCTCTACTTTCTGGCTACATCACTCTGTAAACCCAGGGCCTGGGGGAGGTGGCCCCGCCCCAGACACCTCACCTAATTTAACCACTGTCACCTGCCGATGTTGCTGTGACCACATGGACTGTATCACCCTCGACATAGCCAGCTCCTTTTCTGCTCGAGCTGCCTGCCCCCACCCAAGTTCCCCAACACTGGCCACACCTCTCCTGTGTCCCCTGTCTCATGGGCCACCAAGGGCCTGTCCCCTACAACTCCCAGCAGTGTGCCTACCCATGCGTGTTTGCATTGTTGATTTTTTTTTTAAAGGTAAAGGTAAGACATTCAGATACAGACTGGAAGTACTGACCATCAACACTGGGGTAAAAGGATGACACATCTTGCCATTTCCCCCCACCTTACCCCTGGCCTCACTACCTTAATATAGTAACTCCCAGGTTGATCACTGAAATTCTCCAATGTTCATGAACTGCTCCTTTTGGTAAAGTAGCATCAGCCCCTGATAGAAGACAAGTCTCTGAGCCTAAAGGAGGGAGACCCCGCTCCCCAGCTACGAGGCCAGAACATCAGCCCCTCTGCGTCACAGGATTCCCAAGGAAAAGACCAAGCTGAGCAGACTGGGGGTGCTGGCGCCGGCCTCCACATGAGCCCTGCTCTGCGCTGTTGCTTTCATCTCTGAGTGCACCTAGGAAGCAGGTCTGCCTGTCCCTCTGTCCTCACGGTAAAGAGGACAAGAGACGGTGGCCACATGACGGACAATACTGACTCAGATCAGGAACTCGCAGGCTGAAAACCTGGCTCAGAGCTGCAGGAACCCATTTCCAGAGGCGGAGTCACAAGAACAGGAGGACAGATTTTTCCAGCCCTGAAACCAACAGATCTGCCACAAAGGGAGGCCGGGGACAGTCAGGCAGACCTGCCTGCCCTTCTTCCACACTCCTGCCCAGGAGCAGCTCACAAGCACAGTCTGAAAGCCACCAAGGGAGGCGACACCCTGACAGGGGGCCCCCTGCAGCCACCCAGCAAGCAGTCATGCTGACAAACACCAAGATCAAACAGCTATGGACAGAAACATAATCAGTAGTGGTGAAATACAACTGATTTCACACACAATTCAACAGGTCTTTTTTTTTCCCCCAGAGTAACACACACAAGTAGCAACATGAAGGCTTTGAAAAGGAGATCCTATTCTCTTTCTGGCTGAGTGGGTCGGGTTTTGCATGAAGGTTCTAGATCCCAAAGCCTATCCGGCCACCCCTGAAAGGACAACGTGATGACAGTCAACAGAAGGAACCTCCAGCATAAGCAGACCCAAGGGCTGGCCACACAGACATGGTGAAGGCCACTGTCACAGCCTCAGCAGTGCTAACCCAGCCCTGCCTGGAGCTGGCCACACGGACTTCTTCCACCCCCGAGCCACTCACACGTCCTGCGACCTTGCCTGGTCCACGGGAGGAAGTCAGAAGCGCCTTCCAAAATCTTGACTGGGGCCTTTGATCTACGAGTAGCATTGCCAGGAACAGCAGCTCAGCCCCTGCGCTTCCCACCCCACCCAGCCATCCCCCCATCTCCCAGCTCGTGTGTGTGCCAAGAAAGGACTCCAGGGAGACACCCCAGAACACAGCGTGCAACCCCAGATAAAGCTGAAGACAGCCTGCGACCAGAGGGCGCTGTGACTGCTGAGTCTCCACTTAGGAAGGCAGCCAGGGACTGGCTCTGCACGGCCACATCTTCCCGTTTTCTATTGACCAATAACCTGTGAACTAAAGGAGATTTCAGAACTGAGATGTGAAACAGATTCATTCTGAATATATTTTTCTACAAGGGGCTTAAAAGTGTCGTGGATTCATTTTTCACAGTGTATTTCACTCAGATACTGTGGGCGCTGGACCATCTTCACCGGGAAAACCCCGTTACTCTCCAACCCGTCGCTGCAGAAGGAAGCCCCGGGGAGCTGACCGCCGCCCCCCACTCCCTCCTATGCATCCACCAATCTACCTCACATTCTCCCCCTGCACCCAGGACCCCCCAAATGCTGCCCCTGGGCCAGAAAGCCAGGCAGGTGACGTCAGATGACTGCAGCGCTGATGAGGAAGTCCCCTGCCCATGCCCCGAGCACCCCTGCTCCCACTCCCACTGCAATCAGAACCCATCAGGACGCAGCGCCCCTCACTGCCCAGACTGACACCCCAGGCCCAGGCACAGTCTATGGAGTTAGGTGGTCAAGAGCAGCAAAGGCTCACTCAGAACTATCAGGGAAGTTGGTACTGTCCAGCAAGAAAGGCCACGGCGTCTCTGCAGAGCCGCGGCTCTCGGGGACGGGAGCTCCCCAGCCTCCCTCCACTCCCTTCCATTCTCCTCCTCCCTTGTTCCCTGCCTGTGTCTCGGGCTCTCTGCTCATGAGCCACAGCACAGCAGCTGCCACCACTCCAGAGCAGGGGACCTCACTACTGTGCCGGCCACTGGGCAGGCGCCTCTGCCGAGGACGCTTTGCCTTGGGTTCAAGTGAGAAGTCGTTCGAAGGCCAGATGCTACAATCCGCTCTGAGACTGGCGTGCAGGCAAAGCCGTTTTGTCCAAGGAAGTCAATAACTGCCTTGCTTTCTCTCCACGTCACAAGGATAAAACAGAGAAGCTTAAAAGATTCAAGTGGAAAAAATAGACAAATACAGTGCCTATCCTCAGGGTGTGAATATGAGGCTCCTAGTAGCTGGTGGACCACAACCCACTTCCTAGATGCTTTGGTCTACACCAGCTTACCTGCCAAATCTCTCGAGGATGTGAACATCTTATCTGGGCCTGCAGGCTTTGGGCATGAGGCACCCAGCTGACACCCAGCGCTGAGCAAGCATCGTCTTACGTCTCTGATCCTCTTTTGGGGCTGTGGGCAGCCAGCAGTGAGGCCTCATCTAATTAAATACAGAGTGGAAAATTCAGGGAGAGTGGGGTTTAACTTCTGAAATTCACAGTGAAGCTTCCCGGACCAGCCTGGTTTTTGGTTTTTTTGCACGAAGTCACTGTTCACCACCACCCTTCTTTTTAAGCTCACCTTGGAGGATATGGGACCATCCTTCTCCCAGGTGGCTCCGGAGACATAAGCCCTGCCCCAGAGGGCTCTGGAGCACCCAGCCTGCACTCCACAAAGCAATAACGATGGTCTGGCCCCCGTACCAAGCCTGGTGACATGGGGGCCTCCACATGTCACCCCCGTGGCAGGATCAGAGCACGTGCTGTTTGGAGGCACTGCCTCCCAAATCAGAGCTTTGTTCCTAGGAGTGACCAGTGCAGAATGGGCTGGCTGGGAGGCCAAGGACTCCAAAACGAGAAAATTCCCTCACTCTAAACCTTCATCCACTGCCCGGCATGGCACCTGCCAGCGGGTAAAGAGCTGCCGGTCCCTTGCTACTTCTGAGAGGCAAGGGCAACAGGCCCACAGGCCGCCCCCGGCCCGCTGCACCCCCACTGCCCGGCTCCCAGGGCTGGCCAGCCCCTCTCCCTTCCTACCTGGCCCCATCGCTTCCTACCTTTCTGCTGCTGCTTGTGCTTTTCTGAAGGTCCTGTGAGATGATCTAAAAGCAGAACTGGGCATGGAGTTTTGCTGAAGTGGCTGCACACACTGACTCATGCTACTGGCATCAAATGACCCCCCCGACAGGAAGCCACACGCACCATTTGTCCTGTTAAGGGCCTCACCCCTCCCCACCTCAGAAAACTTTCAGATCGCTCATGTAAAGGCAGGTTACATTATTTTGAGCAGTTGTGTAAACTCCAAATTATATTTTCTGTAATCACCGGTATTTCTCAAAAGGCCTCCTGTAATTATTATACATGTGAATTTTTCCTTATTTATAAAATATATATAAATTATTTTTAATACATCAACTTTAGTAGAAATTTGTACCAACACAGTAACAGTACGTGGCATTTGAAATAAGTTTGTGTTTACTTTGACGTATGACACGGTATGGAACACATGACGTATTTACGGTACCACTTGATTTAAAAAAAAATGACTCACAGATTATCATAAAGTATTGTCATTGTAAATGCTCTTTTTCTGAGGATTTTACAATAAAATTTGAGAAAAGTGACTTTTCCCTGGTGTCAGTCTGTCAGTAGTTTTGGGGGTTTTTTGGTTTTTGTGTTTTTTGTGTTGTTTTGTTTTTTATCTTTTTTGAGACAAGGTCTCACTATGCAGTTCAGGCTGGCCTTGAGCTCACTTTGTAGCCCAGGCTGGTCTTGAACTCACAACGATCCTCCTGCCTCAGCCTCTTGAGTCCTGGGATTATAGGTCTGTGCCACCACACCTGGCTTCTGTCAGTAGTTTTTAAAGCAAAAACTCACTTAGGCAGGACCACCCGGCCTCAATCATAATCACAACTATAGGCGCCCTGGTCACCTCCACTGCCAAATACCAACACACTGGGAGTAGGGTTCTGACATAAACTTGGGGGCCGTGGGGACACTCATTTTAGACTTGTGGCCCAGCCAAGTTGCCACAAGAACCGTCATCGCGGTGACATAAACATGACATTGCTTCCATCTTTCCCAGGATGCTGAATGTTCCTGGCCCTGTGATAGGCGCTTGCCAAGCACCCGTTTTGAATCACACCATCCCTCAGTAAGGGAGCTATCGACGTGATCTGTGTTACAGGGGAGGAAACGCGGCCAGGCTTCAGATCCGAGTCCATGCGGCCAGGATACACAGTCCTGACCGCCCACGCTGTTACTACATTAACGCCAGCTGCCCCAGCCCCACTTTCTCACAGACCCCCACCCTTCTCTCTCTGCCTCATTAACATTAGGAGGGTCCCCAGCAGCCCCCTGCGTGCCAGGCACCCTGGGTGAAGAAAGCCGTCACCGGTTCGCTCACTGCCCCAAGCCTGCACCCATCGCTATATACACTCTGGCTACCTCCTATCTACCCAGAAGCCCCCGGAAGCCAGAGGTGGACACTGGGGGGTGAGCTCAGAACACACACCACACAAGGCTGGAGCTTCTGTCTCCCCTGTGCGCCAACTGCCTCCTCCTGACCACCCAAAGGCGTTCACCCAGGGAGACAGAACGGGCCTAGGGCTCACCCCTGGTTCCCAAGGCCTATGACAGTGGCTACCTCCTCTCTCTGGCTCCTCCCACAGCCAGAAACCTTGACAACCACAGCCCATCCCCTGTTCAACCTTCATTTTCCCAACGCCGTGACGGTACCCAGGCCAGGTCCAAATGGAGCCCACAGTCTGCAGGGGTCAAACAGATCCAAGAAGAATCATGAGGGCACAGGCTCATCAGGGACGCAGGCAAGAAAGTTGGTTCGGGAAGGTTTTTGGAGGATGTGATATGGAAATCAGCAGGAAGGCCAAGTGCTGAACAGCGCGGAGAGAACCTGCCTGCCAACAGCCGAGCAAACGCAATGCATTTGCCTGAGCGAGAACAAGAATGCCGGTGCCACAGGCATCGCAGCTGTGAGAGGGGAAATCTCTACACACAGCCAGGCCCCTGGCCAGAGGAGCGGCAGGGCGGAATGCCATGCTGTAAAAGGCAGAAGCTGTCCTTCGGGCTCTGCAGAGCACCTGCCCAGCCAGGACACTAAAGGGGTCTAAGTTAGAGAGCAACGAGGAAAGGGAGGTGAGGACTCCGATGCCCAGAGGCCGGGCACTCAGCTACTGCACGTGGCCTAAGGTCACCGCCCTCAGAGGAGACTCGTCAGGGGGCCAAACAGCTGTCTGAGGGAAGACACAGCACCTGGGTATCGGTCAGGGTTTACTAGAGAAGCAGCTGTAACACAAGACATACAAGTGCATGAGAAATTACAAGGTTGGCTTACAGTGGTCAGCCACACAGTCGGATGAGGGAGCGTGCAGAGGGTGTCTGCACACTGGAGGATGAAGGGTCCCGCTTACTGCAGCACCCCATGCAAGTCCATATTAGGAGGCCGATGGGTCTGCGACGGAACACTGAAGAGTTTACGAGGGAAGGCTGAAGAGTCCCAGGTGGAAGCTGAAACAGTCTGTGCCAGAAGCCAAGAGACGGTGACGTCCACGCTGCATGCGAAGACCTCAGCTCCTCTGAAGAGCCAGCAGTCCGCCCCTCCTCGTTTGCCTTTTACTGTATGCAGGCCGCTCCCCGGGCCGGGGGCAGCACTCACACCATCTGCTGCTCCCCTCTTGCACAGGCTGAGGATGCTGCAAACTGGGGGCCCTGGCCCCCTGCTGAGTCACTCAGTTAAAGGTCTGACCTTCTCAAATTGACACGATGAACAATATCCTAGAACTGTGAAACGGCTTGTCCTCCACACTCAAGGATGTAGAGCTGCCCAGTCACTCAGTTAAGCTTCTAGACTGCTCGGGTTGACACAATGTATAAACCATCACATCATGTCCCTAGGGGAGGCAGCCAGCCTCTGAGACTCCGAAGACCAGAGACGTGCTTCTCCAGGGGCTAAGGCAGGTGTGGGTAGGAGGGGAATGCCCAAGCCCTATAGGGAAGGCCCCGGGGCTGCTGAGAGTTGGGAAGGGATGACAAGAATAGACACCAGGGTCCCAGAGAGAGGGAAATGTCAGCACAGGAACCAGCGCACACAGGGCCCAAGAAAAGGAACACAAGGCCGGGGACCCAGTCTACAAGAGGCCAGCAGGCCACGAAGGAAAATGGGGAGGTGACAACAGACGGCCCCAGAGCCACAGTCTTAGTTAACAAAGGCTGGTGACACCCAGATCTAAAGCTAACAGCAAAGTTTAAAAGCTAAATGTTCCTTCTGCCATCAACAGTATCTTGCTTCTTCGTGTCGACTTGGGTGGTGTCTTCATGCATACAGAAACTTAGCATTTCTTTAGCTGCCACTTCTCTAAGCCACAGGCTCTCACCCCCAGGTTCAGTTAATCCCTTCTAACCAGAGGTTCCTGTGCAAGTGAAATTCAGTTACCAGGAAAGAAACACTGGTTAGCAGTGACCAGTAAGACTGGGCAGTGTCCTGAGAACCCCAGGAAAAAGAAATGGGAAGTAGCTTGGCATGGTGGCACATGCCTGTCATTCCATCACCATGGAAGGCTGAGGTATGAAGATTGCAAGTTTGAGCCCAGCCTGGGCAACTTAGTGATTTAATGAGA
>RJWM01047534.1:0-11712 GCA_004363535.1 Dasyprocta punctata | reverse complement strand
GCGCGGCTGAAGAGTGGAGCTGCCGTGCGCTCTGCACTCTGGTGGGGGGGCGGGGGCCCAAGCTCTCCAGGTCCCTGCAGCTATGATGTTCAATTCCCCGGTGAGCAGCTCTGGGTTCCTGGGCTGATTTGGGCTGGGCTGCGTACCTCTGTGTCCTGCGCGGCTGCGAGTTTTCCTTTGTAGGTAATCTGTTTCTTTTCTCTAACAGCTTTTAATATTCTGTTCTTGTGTTGAATTTCTGGGATCTTGATTATTATATGTCTGGGTGTAGATTGATTTTGGTTATGGTTAGCTGGAGTTCTATATCCTTCACTTATCTGAAAGTCGTTTTCTTTTCCCATGCTTGGGAAGTTTTCTAAAATTATTTCTGTAAATAGGCTTTTAATTTCATTTGTATTGACCCCTGCTTTTTCACTCACACCTTTTATTCTTAAGTTATGTTTCTTTGGGTTATCTTGCAGCCATTGTATTGTTACTTCCAGGTTCCTTGTTATTTTTAAGAGATCTTTCCTTTCATGATCACAAGCTGCAAACCTGTCTTCAAGGTTTGAAAGTCTATCTTTAGTTTCTTTCAAGTGGTTTTGCCAATTTTCATTAGAGTTTTTGATTTCCTGTTATCTCTTTGAATCTGTTTCATGTATTCTAAATCTTTTTTGTATCGTTCATTCAAGGTTTCCCTAGCTCCATTTTTTCATCTATGCCTCCTTTAGAGTTGCCTAGCAGTTCTTTTATTATGTTTTTCATTTATTCTTTTAGTTGAGTTAGTATTTCTGTTCTAATTTCTTTTATAGCCTCTTGAAGTTGTTTCTTTACTTCAGTTGCCATCGCCTCAGAAACTTCAGTTGTGGGACTCCCGATCTCTTCTGCATTTGCATCTCTTGGACTTGCTCTGTTTGGAATGGAAGCCAGAGACTGCCTTTTGTGTCTTTGTCTTGACATATTCCTGGGTTCTTCTAGGCAAATGGGTACTGGGGACCCAGGCACTCCTCGCATTGGCTGCAATTTCTCTGAGGTGAGACTGGTTCTTCTAGCTAGTGCTGATTATGGATGGTTGCCACTGGGGGTGCTGTTACAGCACTATCCACTGCTTTTCCCCAGCCCGCCTTGGCTCCCCGATGGCCGATGGCTGGTACAGTGTGTGCAGGGGCGGGGTCGCCACCCACGAACCTGGGCTGGTGGGCCTGTCACCCGTGGACTCTCCACTACCATTCCTGGAGCGCGCACAGAGCCGCCGTCTTCAGACTGAGCCGGTCACCCGCAGGGACCCTCTGAGGTGTCCCCAGAATGCGCACAGGGGCAGGGTTTAGCCTGAGCAACCTCCACGCCCAGCTAGGAGTCCCCAGCCCAACTCCAGGTTGTCTGCCAGCCAATCTCTTTCTCTCACAGGAGGGTGAAGACCTCTGCACACTCACCGTTAGTCAGTTCAGTTCTCCAGGTCTGCTCCCCTGTCCACTGCCACTCTCCTCCAATGCTGCCTCTCTTGGCAGAAGCCTCTGGGGTCACTACCACCACAGCACCTTGATTGTGTGTCCCCAGGTTCCAGCAGGTCCTTTCACATGGTGGGTCCAGCTCCGGGCAGAGGTGCCACCAGCTACCACCTTCTTTGTTAAAGTGTTTCTTTTTTCTCTTTCTGTGGGCTTCAATTTTTGCTTTAGATTCTTCTTCGGTCCAAAAGACCCATTTCCTTCCTTCTTGTCTTCTCCATGTTGCTATATTCCGGCATCTGGATGGTATCTCTCAGAGAGGCTGTTTACTCTGCTGCTTACTGTTCTGCCATCTTGTTCTTCCCATCCGATGGATCTTATTTCTTGATCTACTCTGCCTGTGTTTCTTTTTATTGGTGAATTGAAGTCATCTACATTAATGGTTATGGCCAACATACACTGGTTCATCTCTACCATACTTTTTTCCTGCTGTTGGCTCCCTATTTTTTCCCTCCATTCAATTGTCTGCCCAACTTGGTTATCCCACTTTGCTGCTGTTCCTGGGACCATGGTTATTTTTATCTCTCTCTTTTTATACCCTTGAGTACTCTTTGTAGGGTTGCTTTGGTGGTCATGAATGCCTTCAGTTTTTCTTTGTCATGGAAGTATCTTATTTCCCCATTAATTTTGAAAGATAGTTTTGTGGGGGTACATCAATATGGGTTAGAAGTCGTTTTCTTTCAGGACTTGAAATACTTCACTCCAGCCTATTCTTGAGTTGATGGTTTTTATTGAGAAGTCTGCCAGGATTCTGATGGGCTTTCCTTTATAGGTGATCTGTTGCTTTTCTCTAACAGCCTTTAATATTCTGTTCTTGTACTGAATTTCTTGGATCTTGATTATTATATGTCTTGGTGTAGATTTATTTTGATTATGGCTAGGCTGAGTTTTATATGCCTCACTTATCTGTATGTCAGGTCCTTTTTCTATACTTTGGAAATGCTTTGCTATTCTGAAAATACGTTATTTGTGTTGACTCCTGCTTTTTTGCTGACACCTATCATTCTTAAATCTTTTTTTTTTTTGCATCATCTTGCAGCCATCAAATTGTTATTTCCTGGTTCCTTGTTATTTTTAAGAGATTTTTCCTTTCACAATTGCTAGCTGCCATCCTGTCTTCAAGGTCTGAAAGTCTATCTTCAATTTCTTTCAAGTGGTTTTGCCAGCTTTAAATGAAGTTTTTAATTTCTGGGATATCTCTTTGAGTCTGTTTCATGCATTCCAGTTCTTCTCTTTATTGTTCATTTAAGGATTCTCTCATTCTCTTATGCTCCTTTTTTATTTTATCTATGTCTTCTTTAAATATGCTCAGCAACCCTTTTATTATTATGTTTACCATTTCTTCTTTTATCTGAGATATAATTTCTGATCTGATTTCTTTTACAGCTTCATGAAGTAGTTTCTTTACTTTAGTTGGCACATCCCAGAAATTTCATGTGTGCAACTTCTGCTTTCTTCCATGTCCATGTCTCTGGGACTTGTTCTATTTGGATTGGAAGCCAGAGATTGCTTTTTGCTTCTTCTTGACATTTTCCTGGGTTCCTCTGGACAAGTGGGTTGTGGGGTCCCAGTTGCTTCCCACATTGGCTACCTGTCCACAGTGTGGGGGTATCAGTCAGGCACCTGAGTTTCTTCTAACCCAGGTTCCCTAGGTGGGTGTGGAGCAGGCTTCTCCAAGGCATGGCTGGCTGGTTCTGTTGGCTTGCACTGAATACCTGCGGGAGAGTCCTGGTGGTGGTCAGTGTGTGTGCAGGGGCTGGGCTGGCTGCTTTTCCCCACCTGTGCTGGTTACCCACGGGAGAGTCCCTGTAAAGATCTCTTGTACCCTCCTACATTTGACTTTTTGGTTAAATATTATAAAATAATTCTATAAATTATGTGTCCTGTATTAAATCTATTCCTTTTTAAGCCCTGACTACAACAACTGTCAATCCCTAGTCAAGGCTGTGCAGACACAGAGATAAACAAGACAAAAAGGCTTCATGAGGCAGACAAATCTCTGCAATAGGAAGTGAGTTTATAACAGAGCTCCCATTTTGAGTCTGTGCTAAAGTAGGTGAGACATGTGGTAACTTGAACTAGTGCACCAGCTGGTGGGTAGTAGTTTGGGGAATGGGGTGGGGGAATATGGGTTTTTGGAACATCTTGGTGGGTTCATGTTTCTGGGTGACAGTGGATCCAGATAGCTCTAAACCCCTTGATCACTAAGTTCAAACTATTCACCAGAGTTCATAAAATGGTAATTAGCCAACCTATTTGGTTTAGCTTATGTGGTATTATTTTTTTAAATGTACACTGCTTGCCAAAATGAAATACAGATTTCTAGCTTTTCATGAAAAAAAAAATCAGAAGATCTAGCAGCACTGGCTAGAGCAGTCAAGGCTGTCCCATTAGGAGCCCATCTGTCAGTCAACTTGATTCCCTTATTTTGATTCTTGCCTAGTCCTTTTGGGTAGGGCTGGTATTTAGTGGATATGTGCTGATACTGCTGTACCGGTTGTGAAATTGGTGAAATATTTCTGTTCTGATTGATAAATAGATTTTAGAACTCTCTTTCAGATTGCCAAGTCGTTCTCCAGGGCATCTCCCAACCTACTTCCCTATAATCAACCATAAGGAGGATCCATCTGGAACTACAGAACCACCAGGTACTTGCTCCAGCAGTAAGTCCAACATCCAGCTTCTGATTAGTCTTCATCCTGAGCCACAGTGGTTGCTAATATTTTAAATAATGCCCCTGCTTTAGGGGACGAAGTCTGTGTGTGACCTCTGGGCTGGACCATTCTTGCCTCCTGAAGCCAGGAATGCAAAGAGAGGCCTTATAAGCAGGGATGCATTCAATCCCAGATGGCTTTAGGGTTTGGGTTGGTTTTCCCCTCAAAATCTTTAATTATGAAAGCTGTTTTATTTTCAGAAGTGTTTACTTTTCCATAGTATGATGCTGAACGTGGTCAATCTGGAGAGCATTATGTAAAATTTTATAACCTAAGGGAGACAGGAAATTATTTTTTATTTTTGCAGCTTCGACACATTAAAATAATGTGACTTTTTCATTTATGGAATGCCATTCCAGGGACATATTTAATTTTTTGTAGTCAATGTCAGTTTTGTAGTACAAATAAAATAATAATAGTGGTCATTAATAATAATTCTAATAAAATCTGTTTGTCCTTTGGAAGACCAGCCTGTTTCCTTTCCTTCACAGAGAGCCCATCTGTGTGCAGCCTGAAGGCCAACCTCAGAGGAACCTGTCGTCTCTCCTTCAAGAAGTCGCCTTTGTCCAGAGGGATGCTCATTCCGCTCTAATCAGAAGCTGGTGGGCACAGGCCTGCTGGCTGGCTGTAAACCGGAGGGCTGAGCAAAGGCCAGGGAGGGTAGCATATCTTCAGGGTGAGATATTTGATTGCACAAGGGAGGGAAGCTGATTGCCAGTCTTCCCATCTGGAGAAAAATGTCTGGGTGGCAGGAGCTAAGGATAGCGTGAAAGAAGTGACCCACTGAGGAGAGTGGGGTGAGGGCAGCAGAAGAAGGTGAGCCTGACTGGAGTCTGGTAGCTGTGTGGAAGCCAGGCTCGTCCCTCCTGGGTCGATCTGAAGTGTAGCTGAATGTGACTGAATCACTGTGGGGTTCTGTGCACTGCTCTTCGCCATGCCCTCCTTTTGCTCAGCTGGACAAACCCCTCTCTTGCTGCATTGGCTCCTCCTTGGAGGGTGTGGAATTGAGGGAAAGACAGGCTCTTCTTAAAAACCTTTTTTCAGGCAAAAGCAGTAACTTCCTATTTCTTTTTCCTACAGTTGGGGGACATCTATATGATACCCTATTTGGGGCTTGCAGGCCTCTCTCTCCACCTAGAATGTGGACCACACAATGGTAATAACTTTTCACTTGTAGGGCCAGCATCTAGCTCCATATCTGGCAGAAATAAATGCTCAATAAATACTCATCAACTGACGGAAGGGAAAATCCAGGGTGGGTCAGAAATGGCATTGGTGGCATTGCTTGCATTTCCCACAACTACCGCCTTTAAGGATCTGAAGCATAGCAGAACCTGGGAGAGTTTGAGGAATCATGAACAAAGAAGGCATCATCCATGGAGAGCAGTGAGGAAAATGCAACCAGCAAAATTTTGCTCATTAAATTGTTTAAGAGTTTGGAAATTGGCTGTTGATTTGTGTTAGGTAATAATCCCAATGCGTGTGACCCTGCAGTCTCAACCTCAGCCATTCTGGATCAATCAAATTATACTATTTTTACTATCTGACATTCGTTTTGTTTCCAGTTTGAATTTTTCATATACTTTGTTAGTTCCACCATGTGTCAAGCCATGCTCATGTGGCAACTGCCACAGCAGCATGGGGTGGTGGATGATTCCCTGGATAGCAAAGTAGGAAGGGGAGGAGCCTATGGATGGAGGTGAGGCCAAAATGCAGCTCAGAATGGTGGGAAACTCTGGCCCTGTGTTCAGAGAGACTCAGCTTCCAAACTTTACCTTTTCTAATTATGAGACTTTGGGGGAAGTTACCTAGCTATGATTATTAAAACCAGAATATGTGGAAAGAAATAAATGTTCATCGTGCCAGTCATGCTGAATCAGTGCAGTCAGAGGAGCAGTGGTATGTAGATGTTCTGTGCATGTCAGATAGGCACATATTTATGTGAACTGTGTGACCTTTTTGTTTCCTCTCCTAGAGATGTGAGGAGAGAAACCCTAAGGTCAGGCATAGTTTTAATTGTGCTAGTTCCGGAGTTTGGAAGGGCCTGTTCAATGAACAAGCTAGATAGACCTTTCTTTTAGACATGAAAGATTTATGACCTGTTCAGCCAAGAGCCCCACCACAAAAACCTCATTGAGTTTGTCACACATTATCTTCCAAATATCAGCCCAGATTAAAAAGACTGACTGGCCCACTGACAATTATTCACTGGCTTCTGTACAGTGTGTTATTGTACGGCGCTTCCTCAGGAACTATAATTAGGTGATTGTGTAAGGAGCCCACAGTGCACGTTTGAATAGCGATTCTATTTGGCTCATGATGTCACTTGCTCCCTCTGGTCCCTTCTCATCTTATGGCCTTTGCCATGGTGTGGCTGGAATTTGATACATGTGAAGTCAGACCATGAATTTTCCGTGAAGTAATGAGAACACTTGGGATGAATCACTTGGTATGTACCTGAGATAATTATGGCCTAAGTGTCAGCAATTCCAGAACTGCTACTGCTCAGTCAGTCAGCTTTCAGAGACTGTTTGTTCACCTGGAAATTGGGGTTCCTGGTACCAGCAACTCCAGCTGTCTGTATGCTGTGTGGTCATATCATTATATCACAGACTAGGTACTTTACAAGGAAAAGAAATATATTTCTCACATTTTTGGAGGCTGAGAAGTCCAGCATCAAAGTTCCAGTCTTTGGTGAGGGTCTTCTTGCTGTGTCATCCCAAAAAGGAGGCAAGAGGATGGAGGATAGAAAAGCAGAGAAAGAGGTAGGGGGTCTGACATCCTTTCATCAGCATCCTACTCATCAATAGCTAACCCATTCCTGTAATAACTAACCCACTTTTGTGCTAATGTCCTGTACTAATGGCCTCTTTCATTTGAAGGCAGACCCACATGACCTGATCACCACTTAAAGTTACCACCTTTCAACCCCAATGGCCTTGGAGATCACGCTCCAACACATGAAACTCCAGGGACACATTCAAACCATAGCAGTTACAACAGATAGTGTATAAGCTACCTTCTTTCTTCCCCTCTCATACCAAGTCTTTAAACTTTTAAGCATTTCTGGACTCTTCTCATGTTTCTGTTTCTCCTCAGTTACTACTCTGGTCTCACCTTTTGATAACCACACTGCCTCCTTGACCAGTTTCACAACACCCACTCCTACCATCTTCTAACAGACTGGATTCTGCCATTGTGATATTTTTGGACAATCACCTGGAACACATTCCGTAGCTTAAAACCTTCCAGAAGCATCTCTGTGCTCTTGTAAGTCAAGTTCTTAATGACCCATGTTATGGTTTAGATTTAAAATGCCTCCAGAAGTCTCATATGTTCAGAGGTAGGGCTTTTGGATGGTGAGGATTATAAGGGTTCTAATTTCATCAGTATATTAATCCATTGATGAAATCATAATTTTATGGAATTATTGTGAGGTGATGAAAACTTAGGAACTGAGACAAATTTGAAGGGAGTGGGTCATGAGGGTGTGACCTTGAGGAGTATATCTAGTCCCTGGCTCCTTCTTGGGCTCTTTCCCTGCTCTCTCCTACCCCAATGCCATGAGAGGCTATACCATTCTGCCATGATATTCTACCTCAAGCCAGTCAACCATGGACTGACACTTCCAAAACCATGGGCCAGAATAAACCTCTCCTCCTTTAAGTTGTTTTTCTCAAGTCACACATCGAAAAGCTAACTCATACAGCCTGCAAGACCTGGAATCATCACCAGGTCTATATTTGTAAACTTATCTGGGCACCACTCTTCTCTTTGTGACCAATAGTCCAGCCAAATCAGTTCTTTAGCAAATCAAATGCTCCAAGAACTCTTCTCCTTAAAAGACCTTTTCACTAGATATTCCTTCTTCCCAGAATATCTCCCACTTCTTTAGACACCTTTTAGTCCCTGCTGATGAACTAGGTCATTTGAAACCTAGGAGTCAAGGAGAATCATCAGTTTGCTAAATGTCAGAGATAGAAAGGGGTCAGTGAACTCTATGACCACATTTCATAATGTAGGAATGGGGAAACTGAGGTCAAAAGATGTCAAGTATTATATCAAAGAGCAGATCTAAAAGGTCCCCAAAATGTTTTTTATCGGGCATACATATATACAAAAAATGTATTTATGCATGGTATTATTTGTAGAAAATGTATAATTTTCATGTCTATTGCCTCATTGATCCTCATAGCATCCTTGAGTAGAAGTCATTGTTTTTATTTGCAGAGAATGTGGGTGACCTAAGTCAGGTCATTCCTATGTAGAAGTACTGAAGCTTGAGCTTCTGGTTCTCCTGTTTCTCCCACTTATTGCTCTGCACCTCATACAAATAAATTCTTGGACATTTCCACTTCTGGTGGGAAATACATTGATGAAGGAGCCACATCTGTGAGCAAAGAAAAGACCTGCTTCATCAGTGAAATCCACAATAGCTAAGAAATGGAAAGACTCCTAGCTACCATCAATAGAGGAATGAATAAAGAATATGTGGCAAAAATGCACAAAGGAATATTATTCATCCATAAAGACAAATAAAATCATACCATTTGCAGCAAAATGGATAAAACTTGAGACCATCATGCTAAGTGAAATAAAACAGATGTGGAAAGCTAAATATTTATGTTTTCCTTTATATGAGAAACCTATACTATTAATAAATTAATGAATAAAATAAAGAAGAGATGACAGGAAACTGGAAGGTAGATTATTGTAGATGAGGAATGGGTTTGGGGGAGGAGAGGAAAGGGAAAATGAGATTAAGAGATTGAAAATGATCACAGTATGTTAGATGCATGTACCAGTTTCCTAAAATGACCATCACTATTCTGTGATTCTGTGTTACAAACATGCACTAACAAACAAAGAAACGGAAAAAAAGAAAACAAGAAAAGAAAGACAAAAGACTGCTTTAAGTTCTTCCTTGCTCATTTCTTTAGTGGATGCAACTTCTGTAACCTGCTCCTCCATCTGCTAAATGAAATGACCTCAAGCTAGAGGGTGTAGTGGTACGATGTAGGCACTTAAGAATCAGAATCAGTGGGGTTTAAATACTGCTCTGCTGCTTACAGCTTGGTGGCCTTAGTCAGGTTGTAGGCATCTTAGGTTCGCCTTTGAAAAGCATAGGTACTTATGGTGTTCCTCTAAGTTAGTTCAAGATTAAATAAGATTCGGCTTCTGAGACATAGAGAAATTGGCATTCCATAAACATTATTTTTATTTTTTGATTGATGAATAATAATTGTACACATTTATGGGGCACAGTGTGATATTACAGTATGTGTACAGTTGTCCCCTGGTAGCCATAGGGAATTGGTTCCAGGACTCCCCTGTGGATACTCAGATCTGCAGATGTGCAAGTCTTTTACATAAAATAATATAGTACTTGCATATAATCTACACATATCTCCCTGTGTGCTTCAAATTATCTCTGGATTACTTATAATGTCTCATACAATGTAAATAGCATGTAATATAGTATCCAGGGAATAATGACAAGAAAAAAAGAGTCTGAACCTGTTCAGTACAAGCGGAACCATTGTTGGCCTACGCATGAGTACACAATTATGACTTTGGGTGAGCAGTGCTCAAGCAGTGATGGAAAGAAGCTGAGGTCTACAAAACAGTAGGAGGCTCTAGCGCAGTGTGTCTACATGTCATTTTGTTCCCATGTATGCAGCCTAGCATGTGGCAAATTCAAGTTTTGCTTTTTGGAACTTCTTGGTATTAAAAAAATTTTTTTTTCTATCCCAGGTGGTCGGTCTGAGGTCTTAGATGCAGAAACCAAGACTATGGAGGACTAACTGTAGCATGCATAACAGTCATGAGGGCATTTAGTATAACCATCACCTCATGCATTTCTCCCTTCACTGTGCTGAGAACATTCACAAGCCTGTCTTCTAATGACAATCAACAGTAGCCTGGGATGACCTAGCTGAGAAGATAAATGTCATAAAAAGACGTTTGTTGGGTAGAAGAAATACAATAAGCTGTTAAAAGGGCAAAATAGAGCTAGAGATTAAATGGGGGCAGGTTTGCAGTTTGATGTGGATTGTACCTTAGCAGCAGGTGTCAGTGGTTACCTCCTAATTGCACATCTGTGTTCTCGTGTGTCATGCCCGTGTGTGTGTGTGTGTGTGTGTGTGTGTGTGTGTCCTTGTTCAGGTATTGTGAGGGGAGAGAGACCAGGAAATGTCCCTGTAGCTCCAGGGCCCTCAGCAGTACCAATATATTTCTGCGAAAATTGTTTCCTATCTCTGCATTTGGATGTGGAAGATGAAAAAAATGTAAGAAAGTGTTTACTAGTTAATCCGATTGAATTGGCACATAGCTTTATTCTTAAAGGCATTTGGGAACTTCTGTTTTTAAAAGTTGTGGCTCTGCAAAATATAACCAGAAACGGTGCTTTCAGCAGCTTATGCAACTGAGTTGTGAACACTGTCATTTCATGAGTACTTTTTTTTCCAGTCTGAAGATTGAAGTCTAAAAACATCATCCCTAAATATTAAACAATGAAATATTAATTTAGAATACTTTTTTTTGTTATTGACATTGAAATTACAATTTCATAGAGACTCAGTAGAAGAGAGGAACAGTTGTAGAAAGCAGTGCCATGAGGTCAAAGCAGAAATAAACAGATACACAAAAAATAGAAGTGCCCAGGTCATTCCTGGGGAAATGTAAACAGGAGCTGGAGCCCAACAGCCTGTCGGGCAGAAATCATGCCCTGAGGAATTTGCCAGGTCCAAGGGCTGGGCCTCAGCTGGCAGGCTCTGTTACTGCATTTTGTCTGCAGATCAAGGGCAAGTCCAGGGGCAGACACATCCCTCCCAGGCTCCCCAAGTCTGAGATGAAAGTAGAAGGTAGATTAGTTAGTTTCCAGTGAGCAATCACTGTGGCAAGATCTGGAATCTCACCTTGGCACAGCAAGTTCCTTCCCTCCACGCATCAGGCAGACAGAGAGCACCCTAGCAGAGTCAGAGGAATCGAATGTCTGATGGGGAGGGACAGAGAGCATCTGAGTCAGCCTTGCTACAGGGCTCAAAGGCAGGAAGTCCCTCCGCCAAGAATCCTGTTGCTTGGGAGGGCACTGACCATACCTGCATCCATGAGGGCTGGCTCTCCTCTCCCACTGCCAACTAACCCCATTTAGCTGAGCGCATCTTATTCTCCAAGGAGAATACAAAGTTCACTCTTTCAAAAGCTACACAGCCTTGACCCCCCAAAGTTAAAAATTATGAGTTCAAGTTAATGAACATGATATTCACAATGGCCAAGAAATTGAGGCATTTATATATTCCTTGCAATATCTTCTAGCGTGAAGAAAAAGAAAAGTCCAGGTCATTTAAAAAGGATTGAGACTTATTTAGCTCACTGCCCTGGAGGCTGGAAAGTCCAGGAGCACTGCACTGGCATCTGGAGAGGTCTTCTTGCTGCATCAAAACATGGTGAAGGGCATCACACGGGGAGACAGAGCAAGCAGGAGCTAACATGTGACTTTTATTTCAATTAAA
>RJWM01047533.1:0-11890 GCA_004363535.1 Dasyprocta punctata | reverse complement strand
AAAAAAAAAAGCTTACAGATCTGTTGCCGTCTTCTCCAGCTTTAAGAATTCCTGACTTAGATAAGCCATTTACTTTATATAATTGAAAGGTAGAGTAGTCCTTAAGCTCTGGGGGTATCTTGGTTAGTTTTTACTCCTTGCTGAGACAAAACACCTGACACCCAAAATTAGGGAAGGAAAGGTTTATTTAGCTTACAGTTTTTGGAGGTTTCAGTCCACAATCAGCTGGCTCCAAGGCAGGGTGGCATGGCACAGGAACAACACTTCAAGGCAGCAGCCCAGCAAAAGCAGCCAGAGTAAAAGGGGGGAAAGAGCAAGCCTCTTCTCTCTTAAATGGTACAGGGACCCCCACCACCACCACAGGGTGGGTGTAGCATTCACAAATCTCCTTGCCCTGCTTTGCACCAGATGAGGATGTTTACAAAGTAAGAATCCTGGCTCCCTGTTGAGTCTCTCAGTCAAACTTCTGACCTCAAAATGACACAATGAACAGGTAACTGTTTGTGCTCTACACCCCAGGATGTAGAGCTGCTGAGTTACTTAATTAAGCTTCTAGCCTTCTCAAGTTGACACAATATATAAACCATAGCAATCTACCCCTTGTCAACTTGGCAACCAGACACATTTCTTTAAATCAAAAGGCATGCTTATTCTTAACATTTTGCAACTTGAACTTTATAACACATCATAACAATCCTTAAGAACCAGCATTAAGTCTATCAACATTATATTACATTAGAAACAACATTTTGTCCTTAGACCCCCCCCAAAGACTCATGCACATCCCTTTATGCAAAAGGCTTTTAGTCCATCTGCAAGAGTTGCCAAAGTCCTAACAGTTTCAGCATTGTTGAAAAGTCTAAGTCCCAAATCTCCTCCAAGATACATGGTAAACTCTTAACTATAATCCCCTGTACAAATGAAAATGAGGTTAAACACTTCTAACATATAAAGGCACAAGATAAACATTACCATTCCAAAAGTTACAAACGGGAATACAAAGTATTGGAACCAAAGCACAACCAAAATCCAGCAGGGCAAACATTAAGTCCTATAGTTCCATGTAAACCATTTGAGACAATCTTTGGCAAACTGTGAGATCCAAAGGGCTTGCATGGTTCCACCTCCATGGCACTTCTGGTGGTTTTAGCTCCCACAGCTTCTCTCTTGGGCTGGCTTTGCTCCCTCATTGAAGGTTTCCTTAGATGATCCATGTTCCTGGCATTTCCAAACTTCTGAGTTCTCCACTGCACTTTTGGCCTCACATTCATAGCTTCACACCCTGCCTTCTCAGGGGCACACTGCCTGGCCTCCCAGGCCTTCTGAAATCGAGGTGGAAGCCTTTTTAATCTCAGAACCTTTGCACGATGTGGATAATGCCAAAGTCTGCTGCCATTTTGAGAAATAGCCACGCTCTCCTCTCTCTTGGCTGTAGGGGTTGAGTGCCTGGATTGCTGGGCACTCTGAACCTGATTCTGAGGAACAGATTCTCTATGCTGTCTCCATTCTGGAACCTGGCATGGCTGACGCTGCCATTCTGGAACATGATGCTCTCAGGCTTTCTCCTCCAAGCCAAGTCTTTCACTTTTGCAGTTTTGAGGCTGCAAAGTATGGGGACCAGCTGCCTCTTTCCGGGATGCCCACAGGCCATCCTTTTTATTCTATTCCTTCTCAGCAATGGGAATCTTTGCTCTGTCTTTACAGTCCACAGTTTTCTGGCCAAACTCATGTTTTAAATTATCCTGCTGGGCTCTTTGCTTTGGATTTCCAACACAAATCTGGCTAAAAGTCCCCAACAATAGCCATGCCACCATTTCAACATTGGATTGCCTCAAAATTTCTTCTGCCAGATTAATTAGTCCACTGTCCTTAATCTTCATCTCAGGCAAAGTCTCTGGACACAAGCAAAATGCAGACAAACTTTCTGCCAAGCTGTAGCACACATCATGTGGAGTCCAACAACCAATGCAGTCCTTTTTCCTAGCAGAAACCTCCCGAGCCTGGTCTTTACCAGCAGGCTTTCTATCAGCCTTCTGGTCTCCTGAGTTCTGACCAGAATCTCCCCTACAGAACAGCCTAAGCTGTTCCAGCTCTATGCATTCAGGCAATGTCTCCAAACCTTTTCAAACTCTTCCCACAAGCCATTTCCAAAGGCTCTTGAACCACACGGTCAGGTTAGTCACAGCAACAACCCCACTCCTGGTACCAAATTCTGTGTTGGTTACTTTTTCTCGTTGCTGAGACAAAACACCTAACACCCAAAATTAGGGAAGGAAAGGTTTATTTAGCTTACAGTTTTTGGAGGTTTCAGTCCACAATCAGCTGGCTCCAAGGCAGGGTGGCATGGCACAGGAACAACACTTCAAGGCAGCAGCCAAGCAAAAGCAGCCAGAATAAAAGCGGGGCAAGAGCAAGCCTCTTCTCCTCCTTTATATAGTACACAGGACACCACCCCCCACCCCCCACCCTGCCCCAAGGGTGGGTGTAGCATCCACAAATCTCCTTGCCCTGCTTTATACAAGATGAGGATGTTTATAAAGTAAGAACCCTGGCTCCCTGCTGAGTCTTTCAGTCAAACTTCTGACCTCAAAATGACACAATGAACAGGTAACTGTTTGTGCTCTACACCCCAGGATGTAGAGCTGCTGAGTTACTTAATTAAGCTTCTAGCCTTCTCAAGTTGACACAATGTATAAACCATAGCAGGGGGTCCTTACTCAACGGCTGGGGGGCATACCTTGGCCTGTGGCTTACTTTTTTAAACAATTAGACTATCATGTGAATGGCCTGAATGCCTGTGAGTTCTGACTGCCACAGCCCTCCTGGTTGATGAAGCCATTAAATTAACTCTAGAGCCACCCACTGGAGGTCTAAACTCCTCAACAGGTTGGAGGTGTTCTTTCAGTTAAAGAACACCACTGGCTATCTGCATATCAAGCTCTTCTGTTAAAATCGGCAGTGGTTACTCTGAAGGTGTGTCAAAATTTAAATCCAACAACCTTGCTTCCTAACTCAAGAGGAAATGGCCTGCTTCACTCCAGTGTGGAAACTATAGAACAGTTTTACTCTAGTAGGCCTGATTTTTTTTTTTTTTTTAACCAGGGATCAAACTCAAGACCTCACGCTGGCTGGGCAGGCACTCGTGCCACTGAGCTAAATTCTCATCCCAGTAGGCCTGATCTTAAAAAGCAGTCCTTGAGAACCCTGATGCTGACCAGAGAGCTGCATGAGTAATGGACATGGAGAGCAGGTTATGTAGTTGTTAGCTCCCAAGAGGTGATTGAGGCCAAACCACTTCCTTCAAACACCTCAGCACAAAAAAAGCTGAAATCATTGCCCTACCTGAGCTGAGTCAATATTTATACTGATTACGGATGTGCTTTTTTAGTCCTTCATGCCCATGCAACCTACAGAGAAAAAGAGACTATCGACAGAAAAAAAAAAAATCCCCAATTCGACATGGGGCTAGCTGGATGTGGTGGTGCATATCTGTAATCCCAGCACTAGGGAGGCTGAGGCAGGAGGAGCACTGCAAGTTCAAGGTCTGCCTGGGCTACATAGTGAGACCCTGTCTAAAAAACCAAAAAGTAGAGAGATCACAACATTTTACCACCTGAGTCTGATCAATGGAAAATTGCTAAGGAAATCCATGATTCATGTCACCCAGGGAAGGAAACACTGGTTACCTTGGTCAGTCATGCTTTTGGGAGGAAAAGCCTTGAATCCACTATTCAAGAAATCACAAAGGCTTGCCCCATGTGTCTCCACAACAATCCAGGAGGAAAAATTATGACTCTGCCTTTGCTTAACCCAGTGCAAAGGTGAAGTACCTTCTCTGGGGAAGATTGGCACCCTGACTTCAGCCAGATGCCCCCATGCCAGGGATATAATTTACCTCTTAGTTTTTGCTGACACCTTCTCTGGGTGGACAGAAGCATATCCTATCCAGACTGAAAAGGCCAGAAAACTTGCTAAAGCTTTGTTAAAACATATGGTGCCTAGATTTGTATGTCCCAAGTCACCTTAGAGAAATAATAACCCTTCTTTTGTCTCCAGAGTGACACAGGAACTTTCCCAAGCCATAGGAATAACTTTCTATGTTACAGGTTGGCCTTGAACTCACAATATAACCCAGGCTGGCCTTGATCTCATGGTGATCCTCCTGCCTCAGCCTCCCCTGCCTGAGTGCTGGGATTACATACATGCACCACTACACCCAGCCTTTATTTTTTATTTTGAGACAAGATCTCACTAAATTGCCCAGGCTGGGCTTAAACTAGCAGTCCTGCTTCAATTTTCCAGAGTGTTAAGGCTACAGACCTGTACCACCACCATGCTTAGTTTAGGGTATGGTTTTTGTTTTTTTTTTTTTTTTTTTTTTTTTTTTTGTACCAGGGATCGAACTCACGACCTCGCTCTTGCCAGGCAGGTGCTTACACTGGTGAGCTAAGTCCCTGGCCCTGGGGGGTGTTTTATATAGGGAAGTCAGGTTTTTTTTGTTTTTTTTTTTTTGTTTTTTTGGCAGCACCAGGGATCAAACTCACAACCTCGCACCTGCCAGGGCAGGCACTTAAGCTGCTGAGCCAAACTCCTGGCCCTAGTTTTTTGAGGCAGGGTCGCACTATGTAGCTCAGGCTGGCCTTGCGCTCACATTGTAGTCCAAGCAGGCCTCGAACTCACGACGCTTCTACCTCAGCCTCCCGAGTGCTGGGATTTTAAAAGTTGCATTTGTGTGTGTGTGTGTGTGTGTGTGGCATCAGGGATTGAACTCACAACCTCACACCTGCCAGACAGGCACTTAAGCCACTGAGCCAAACTCCTGGCCCTCCAAGTGCTGGGATTAAAGGCGTGTGCCACCACGCCCAGCTGGGAAGTCAGGTTTCTGTAGAAGACACCATCTCCCACTCAACAGGCCGGCCTCAGGTCTAGGCCATCCTATGGAAAACCTGCTCAAATTCTTCAAGAATTTAGAACAACGATCGGTTCCATCTGCATGGCTTTGGGACCTGTTCTGTGCATGTGCCCTGGGACTTCGCAATTAAAAGATCATCCCCACTTCACAGCCAGTTTGCCACACACTAATCTCCTGCCTCATGATTACAGACGTTTGTTTACCTTTGGTCACCAGGATAGCATCTCCATTTCAAGATTTTTAATTCAATCATATCTGCAATGTGTCTATTGCCATATAAAGTCACATGCTCTTAGGTTTCACAGGTTAGGATGTGGATATTTTTGAGGGCCCTACTACCACATGTGCCCTGATTTTTGTAGTCCATCCACCATTGACTAACATTCAAATTGAGTTTTTACCATTATAAACCTCGATACAAGGATTATTTTGGGGTTCCTATATTTCACAATTATATATATTTTCTTGGTACTGTGATCAAATCCATGGGTGCAGTTGGGTATGGTGGTGCACACCTATAATCCCACTAGTTGGGAGGCTGAGGTAGGACTGTTGTGAGGTCAAGGTCAGCCTGAACTTAAAAAAAAAAAAAAAAGGAAGAAGAAGGAAAGGGAAGAAGAAAAAATCCCTGGGTATGCTCTTATTGAGTTACAACCCCAACCCCTATTTATTTTTATTTTGAGACAAGAGCTCACTAAAGGAGTTGTACTTGTGAAGAAGCCAATTTGCCCTTCCCATGAGCCCGCAGCCACCACACAGGGCTGGGAGACAAGAGCCAAGCATTCCCCCACCCCCCACCACCCAGTAAGCAACTGGCTGATACAGAGGATCACAGACTGAGTTGATAGCAACTGAGGTACAAAAACAACTTAATGCTTGTAATTTTTTTTTTTTTTTGGCAGCACCAGGGATCAAACTCACAGCCTCATGCCTGCCAGACAGGCTCTTAAGCCACTGAGCCAAACTCCCAGCCCAATTTTTTTGAGGCAGGGTCGCATTATGTAGCTCAGACCAGCCTTGCACTCCTGTTGTATCCCAGGCCGGCCTCAAACTCACAACGCTCCACCTACCTCAGCCTCCTGAGTGCTGGGATTAAAGGTGTGCACCACCACACCCAGCTAATGCTTGTATTGATTGATTGACTTTTCAGGCCTATAGCCATAGTCAGAGCATCTATTTAGAGGATAATAACATGCAATATAGCAACTATGGGGGATTTTCTTCTGTCTTGTTTTTGAAATCCAATATTGTTCTCACTGTTTTGTTTTGCTCCATTTTATTGTTGTTTTCTTCAATGTTCTGTTTTGATTGGTTTTATTCTGTTCTGTACTGTTTTATTTTATTATGTCTGATGGTACAGGCAGCAATTTTGAAGATAACAAGAGGCATTATGGTAGCAATGGTTGATTTCCTATTATCCTATTTTGAAATCCTGTATCACTTTCACTATTTTGTTTTGATTGGCTTTATTCTGTTTTATTTTGTTTGGTTTTATTCTCTTTAAAATAAAATTTTAAAAAAGGTTTTTTAAAAAGGACTTGTACTTGTGATCCTCCTGTCTCACCCTCGTAAAATACTGGAATTACTACTCCCAACTGAGTCCATCTATTTGATGATATCCTAAGTGGTGCCTTTTTCTGAGGTACCAGGTAGCCTGGACAGACCTCAAACTCACAATGCTCCTGCCTCAGACTCTTTTTTGTGGCACTGGGGATCAAACTCACAACCTCCCATCTGCCAGGCAGGTGCTTAAGACACTGAGCCAAACTCCCAGCCCTACTTTTTTGAGACAGGGTCACACTATGTAGCTCAGGCCAGCCTTGAGCTCATGTTGTAGCCCAAGCTGGCCTCGAACTCACAACGCTCCTTCTACCTCAGCCTCCCGAGTGCTGGGATTAAAGGCATGTGCCACCATGCCCAGCTTGCCTCAGACGCTTAAGTGCTAGAATTACCAGTGTGGACCACCATGCCTGACTCCTAAGTGTTGCATTGATAGTCAAATGATATATACATTTAAAATACTAATATTTTCAAATTTCTTTCCAAAAGAGTAATTTTACTCCTATCAACTGTTTAGGAAAGTGATTGCTTCTGCACACATCCCAACAGATGGAATTACTGAACTTTAAATTTTGCATGAGGTCCTGAGTTTGACTCCAGGTACAAAAAAAAAAAAAAAAGAGAGAGAGAGCTGGGCATGGTGGCTCATGCCTGTAATCCCAGCACTCGGGAGGCTGAGGCAGGAGGATCGTTGCCAGTTTGCGACCAGCCTGGGTGTTGTAGTCAGGGGTTACAGGGAGAACAACTGCATACAGGACACAGAGTTTGTAATATTGTTTTATAATAATCACCCAGAGTTAAACACAAGAAAGTGCAGGAAAATCTGTCCACAATACTAAGACCCAGGACATTTAGCCGAGGGCCTGAATCCCACAGCAATGTCATGCATGGGTCCCACTAGAGACCCAAAACATATGACAATGCCTCCCACAGTTCCAACTGGGAATCTAAGAGCCCACAATAAGGACTCATGCCAGTCTATTTACGGTTCTGTGCCAGGAAGGCCAAAGGTCAGCAGTGGAACTAGAAAGTCTATGCCAGTGGGGTGAAGGAGCTGTGCAGTGGGTTGAGGATTCTACGTGGGAACCAAGAAGTCACGCTCAAAAGAAGAAGCAGGGCTGCCCTGAAAAATACCACAGCCATCCCCAGCAGCAACGAGGTCCCGCTCTCCTCTGACGATGAGAACAGTCGAGCACAGGTCAGGAAGCCCAGTGTGACAAGCTTCTCCAGCACACAGCCTCCCCTCCAGAGCCAGGAAGTGATGCACAATGTGAGGAGCAGGGCTCCCATAATGTGAATCACAGCCACTCTCATTGATGAGGTCCCGAGCTCCTCTGATGATAATGGCCGAATCCATATTGAGGAAGCCAGCACAACAAGCACCTCCAGGAGAACCATCGGCTCAAACAGCACCTCTTGAAAGAACCCACAACGCCTCTCTCTTCTTCTTGTCTCTATTTATGCTGGCAACTTTCCTCAGGTGGGCCATTTTTACTCAACACCAGCTGAATTAATTCAGCTAGTGCTAAGTTGACCACCAGTTTTTAATCCATAACACTGGGCTACAAAGTGAGTTCAAGGCCAGGCTGAACTGCATAGTGAGACCCTATCTCAAAAAATAGGGCTGGGGTTTTAGCTCAGTGGGGTAAGTGCCTGCCTGGCAGGTGCAAGGTTGTGAGTTTGATCCCCGGTACCAAAAAGAAAAAAAAATGTCAATCTTTCAATTTTTGTCTATGTGCTAGGTGAAAAGTAGTACAATATACCATCATTTTTTCTTTGAGGTCAAACAGCTGATTTATGTATTTCTGATTTTTTTGTTTGTTTGTGTTTTTGAGACAGAGTATTGATATGTAGCCTGGGCTGGCCTAAAAATCACTATGTAGCTCAGACTGACCTTGACTTGAAGAGATTTGGAAACTTCGTTTCTATCTTCTCTCTTCTCTTTCTCTCTCTCTCTTTCATTTATTTATTGATGAGTGAGAGTCCTTCCTCTGTTACACATGTTGCAAATGTTTTTTCAAGTTTGTCATTTGTATTCTTATGGCTGGTTAGTGTGAGTCATGGCTTTAGTAGAAATAGAAACGAAAACTGAAGCACAAATTTACAGAGAAAAATCTTTAATTGGGAAGTTAAAGGGAAAATAGGAAAGGATTCCAATGTACATAACTGGAAGAGGCCCACTCTGATACAGGGGTTCAGACTAGCTCTCCCATAAAGACAGAAGGCAGGCTTTCAAAGACTAAGTGGTAGGCAGGGGGTTGGTGAATCATTATCACAGTCCTGGGATCCTCATGGCTGAGTGATACTGTATTCAGGTTGTCTTTATCTGTGGTAGTGGCAGGCATGTGGAGCTTTGCCTTTCCTGGAATTAGGTTACTATAGATGGCTGATTTAGGCAAAGATGTTATAGGCATTTAGATAGGTCTGGGCCCTCAAGAGAGTCACAGCAAAGACAAAAACTTGTTACAACTGTGGCCAGAGATACATCTGTTAAAAGCCAGGCCTCACGGCCGAGGGTATAGCTCAGTGGCACAGTTCCTACCTGGCAAGTGTGAGGTCATGAGTTCAATTCCTGATCCAAAAAAAAAAAAAGTCAGGCCTCAAAATAAAGACAGAATAATCAGGCCTAAAATAAATGGTTACAGAGTCAACCTATCCCTCCTGTGAGCCAGAGGCAGCCATACAGGGCCAGAAAGAGAACAAAAAAGTCAACCCGCCCTTCCCGTGAGCCAGTGGCAGCCATGTGGGCTGGGAAGAGAACCAAGACGTCAACCCACCTTCCTGCGAGTCAGCTGGTGCACAGGCTGGGAGGCAAAAGGAGCCTCCCACCCGACCTGTAGGCAACCAGCTGATTTGGAGGAACATAGGCTGGGATGATAGCAACTGAGGTATAAAAACAACTTAATGCTTATATTGATTGATTGACTTTGCAGGCCAAAAGCCAGTAACCTGAGCATCTGTTTAGAGGATAACAATATCCAATATAGCAACTATGGGAGATTTCCTTCTGTCTTGTTTTTGAAATCCAATATTATTCTCACTGTTTTGTTTTGTTCCATTTTATTGTTTTTATTCCCCTCAAAATAAAAACAAACAAACAAATAAATAAATGGTAACACTTTGACTAATGAAGTCTAATAGACATCAGTCACCTTGGTGGGTGACCAAGACCTTCAGACTCATCACTTCCTAAAAAATTTTTTGTTCTTCCATGAACATTAGTTACATGATTTGTTTTCTCATTAGATCACTCTTCCTAAGTGACGATACTTGTAACCTTATTAGTTGATCATAGCTTTAACCCACGTTGTACCCACGTGGTTTTGTTTTGTTTTGTTTTGTTGGTACCAGGGATCAAACTCACAACCTCACACTTGCCAGGCAGACCTACATGGTTTTTGCTCTATAAAAACTTTTGGAAAAGTGGGGTCCTCAGCAACCCAATTTTGGGTCCCCTCCTACTTCTCAGGAACTGGACCTCTCCTTCTCAGTAAGTATTTCCTACTCTTAACCTTCCTTGTTCCTAGAATTCATTCTTTGATTTGAGAGAACACGAGCTTGGCATATTGGACATCTAGCAGGTTGGATATTACAATATTTCCCTTATACAGATACTGCCATCATTCCTATATCAAGCTGTTGGGCATCTGTGTGCCTAAGTGAATATAGGAAAAACTGCCTTTTATGTTTCTGACTGTTCTGGAAGAAAACACAAATCATCCTTTTGACAAGTACTAGAAGGGATCAGGATTCTCCCTGCCCCTCGTCCCTGTGGTGGGCCCTGTGTCACGACTGCATCGTTCTGACTTTGACTACAGAACTGTTTCATTTTGATGTAATCAGATTTTAAAATACCTCTGTGTAGCCGGGTGTGGTGGCGCACACCTTTAATCCCAGCACTTGGGAGGCTGAGGTAGGCGGAGCGTTGTGAGTTCAAGGCCGGCTTGGGCTACAATGCGAGCACAAGGCCGACCTGAGCTACACAGTGCGACCCTGCCTCAAAAAACTAAGGCTGGGAGTTTGGCTCAGTGGCTTAAGCGCCTGTCTGGCAGGCGCGAGGCGGTGAGTTCAATGCCTGGTGCCGAAAAATAAAAAAAAAATAAATAAAATAAAATACCTCTGTGTTAAGCCAAGTGTGGTGGCACACTCCTGTAATCCCAGCCCTTGGGAGTGTGAGGCAGGAGAATTGTTGCAAGTTTGAGGCCAGCCTGGGCTACTAAGTGAGCTAAGGCCAGCCTGAACCCCATAGCGAGACCCTGTCTCAAAAAAAATAAAATAAAATACCTCTGTGTATGTCTTTTAAGTGTGTTTGTTTTTGAGATAATCTCACTATGTTCCAAGGTGGCTTCAAACTTGCTATGTAGCCCTCGCTGTCCTTGAGTGCATGATTGTCCTGCCTCAGCCCCGTTACCAGGCAGGGTGTGAGGCAGTCCCTGAAGCAGAGATGTGAAACCTTGATTCGCCCCATCCACAAGGCAGGCTGCAGGGTCACAGACTTCCGTTACACACAGACTTCCGTTACAGAGAAAGAATTTTTTTGAGGCAGAGTTTCTTTCTTTCTTTCTTTCTTTTTTGCGGCACCAGGGATTGAACTCACGACATCGTGCCTGCCTGACAGGCTTGTAAGCCACTGAGCCAACCTCCTGGCCCTGGTTTTTTGAGGCAGGGTCGCACTGTGTAGCTCAGGCCAGCCTTGCACTCACGTTGTAGCCCAAGCCGGCCTCGAACTCACAATGGTCCTCCTACCTCAGCCTCCCGAGTGCTGGGATTAAAGGTGTGCACCACCACGCCTGGCCAGAGACAGTTTCACTATCTAATTCAGGATGGCCTTGAACTCACTATGCAGTCCTGGTTAGCCTTGAACTCATGACCATGCTCCTGCCTCAGCCTCCCAAGTGCTGGGGCTATAGGAGACATATAACTCCCAGCCAGCAGATGTCAGTTATGCAGAGTTCACGTCCCACCAATAGGAAAGAATGAATTTCAGGGGCAATGAAGGCTGAGTAGGAAAGGTTTATTGACAGTCCCTGAGAGACAGAAGGGGTCCTGAGTGGGTGGCCAGGAAGGCCTTTTGTCAGGGGTAATTTATACAGCAAAGTCACAATGTGGGTATAGTACAGTTAGAAACAAAGAAGCTGAACGTCTCTCCCTTCCCTCTATTGAACTGTAAATGGCACCCTCTGGTTATTCCTGCTTCTATTATCCTGAGATAAAAAATACGAAAGCATAAATTGCCATGCCCCAGGAGCCAGTGAGAGATTCAGTGGGAGGCACCAAAAGCAGAGGTATGTGGCCTTTGAAGTCTGAAAGCCTAAATTATAGGCCTGTTTATTCTTTTTTTTTTTTTTTTTTTGGCACTGGGGGATTGAACTCACAAACTCACACCTGCCAGACAGGCTCTTAAGCCACTGAGCCAAA
>RJWM01047532.1:0-11874 GCA_004363535.1 Dasyprocta punctata | reverse complement strand
AGTGGCAGCTGCTTTGAAATTGGACTTCCCACTGTAGAGGGAAAGGGTCGCACTAGACGACACTGGCATTTATCCTTGTATATAACACTATGTCGATTCAGAAATTGTGTCTCACTTAAACCAGGTGTGGTGTCACACGCCTGTAATCCCAGCACTCTGGGAGGCTGAGGCAGAAGGATCGCAAGTTCGAGCTCAGCCTGGGCAATTCAGAGTGACCCTGTCTCAAAAAAGAGCTGGGGATGTAGCTCAGTGGGTTCAGTCCCCAGTACTACGCATACACAGACACACACACTTACACACTTGCATACTAAATTTTACTTTAGTTTTGCACTCTCTAGTCTTCTGAGGAAGCAACTTCAGCTTTCAAAGGGGAAGCACTCCCCTTAGACAGCAGTGTCCAATCTCAATAAAATGAGAGAAAAAAAGTGTAATTTAAAATTCCCTAGAAATAACATCAAAAATTTTTTTGCCCTAGATATTCAACACTTACACTCCAGTGTAAGTCTCCACACATCTCAGGTCCCAGTGGCCATTCTTGGCTTGAGAGCTACGATTCCTTAATCTCTCAGAGGAAAAGCACCTGAACACCTCCCTTTCATGCCAGAGGTGGAAAAACATCTCTCCTTGTGAATATTTCTTCTCAGGCCCAAGAAGGGGGTGAGATAGCCCTGAGAGAGGAGGTAGTTCCAACCAGGAAGTGTCCAGAGGGGACCAATGCTCCCAACTCCTGTTGGACATAGAACCAACCCTCTTGCAGAGATCACAGCAAACAGGGTCAATAGGTACCCAGGAAGAGGGAGCCTTGTGTTGCCCAGAGTTTAAATAGATTAATAGGCAAACATATTTGGCAGTTTGTCTTTGGACCTAATGATCACGTTGTTGGTTTCTTGCAGATGTTGGTTGCAGATGTTGGTTTCTTCCTGCATTGTGGTTTCTGTGTGAGTTTAAGCACTAACTATATGTCTACACATCTCCATGTGTTTCTGCATAACAATACTATCTCACATGAGATCCTACTTTAAATTGGGGAAAGAGGAAATCAATGCTAATAGGGAGTCTACTGTTTGCCATATAACTTGTACCCAGCACATCATTGGATTCTGCATCCTATCTGTAGAGAATATATTGTAATTGTCTGTTGTATGCTACTCGGCAACAAACCTTTCCAAAACTCATTAGCTCCTTCCTGCTCAACTGGACTCCTCACAGAGCCTGTCCTTAGCTGATGGGCAACAAGGTAGTTCAGCTCTGGAGGGTGAGGTGGCTATGTACTGGGGTGCCTTCATTCTCCTCCTTGACAGCTCATCCTCCAGTAGGTTACCATGGCATATTCTCATGGAGGTAGACAGTTCTGAAAGCAAAAGCAAAAGCATTCAAGACCTTGGCAGTTTAGGTACAAACCAAGTCCAATTTTAGAACCACAGTGCTGTTTGAGCCGTAGCAAATAACCATGATCTGCAAACAGATTCTGCCTCTTGATGAGAACATCACTAAGACCATATTTCTGAAATCAAGACTACAGGGAAAGATGAAGAGTTGCTGACATTTTTATACTCAGTGTCACTGTGCCTTTTCTTGGGGATGAGGTTTTATGTAACTGCTCAAGTCAAACAACTTGCCCAAAATTCCACAGCTATTAAACAGCTGGGCTAGGACTCAGGATCAGTTCTTCCTGACCTAGAGCCCACACACGTCCACTAGACTACATGACCCATGCAAGTTCTCTTGTCTTTTAGGTCTTGGTTAGTGACACTTACTTAAAAAGCAGGATTTGGGTCCATCTTGTAACCTTTACCATTGGGATCTCCTTGAGACAATAACTGAAGCATCTGGAAAAGACTTGGAATGATTTGGGGGAATGTCTGAGGACTGAATTTAGGAAGTCAAGGACTAACAATATATTTATTGCTCATCTTAGGAGAAACTTGAAGCTATGTAAATCATTTTTGTACATGCAAATTCTTTTCGTTCCTTTTGGTATTTGTAGTTTATTTATGCATAATTTCCAACAAAAATGAAGTGAAACTACTATGCCTAAAACCATGCCTTACTATGTGTCTTAGTTACTTTTCTGTCATTGCTGAGACAAAATATCTGATGCCAAAAATTAAGGAAGGAAAGGTTTATTTAGCTTACAGTTTGTGAAGGTTTCAGTGCATTCTCAGTGGGCTACAAGGCAGGGTGGTGTAGTTGAGGAGCAACCAACCATTCACCGCCATGGGAGACACCAAACATAACAAGAGCCAAAAAGGGGGAGGAACAAGCCTAGGTGGAGGGTAGCACTCACACCCTTAATCCCAGCATGAGATCATGAACCACTCACAAACTCTAGATTCAGCTGCCTCCAAAAATACCCCCCCTCATGAATGCATGAGGCTTTGGGGGGCCATCCAGACACAAACCATAACACTGTGAAGAGGAGTGAAATATATAAACCCTGTCCTGAGACCTAGGCATTGATATATTTAAAGATCTCCAGGTAAATACGATGTGAAGTGCAGACCAAACACCATGGCCTTAGCCAACATCTTTTGTTGAACTACCTGCAAGTTGTTTCTTCAATCAATGTGAAAACTTTTGCTGCTGAATTGTTGCCTTTCAGTCTTACCAGCTTTCTGTACTTAGCATTCTTTTCTGGGCCCAAGCTTGACTACTCTTTTTGTCTCTGGTTTGGCCCTGCTCCACAAGGCCCAGGCTATAAACATTCAGTGGCCTGTGCTATGTGTTCTGGCCTCAGTCAGTGTCATTATGGGGGACCACTTTGCCAGAAAAACTGTTTCCTAGCATATTAAATCCATACCAGTCATCAAATTGAAGTGAAAGTTGATGGATCTGGGGGGGGTAATAAATGTTTAAAGCTATAATAAATACCTCAAAAAATTAAAATTCACCAGATGAAGATACAAATGACCATGCCATGGCACAGACCAGAATCCTGCTGTGATTCAGAGATTCTCAGAATTTTTCCACAAATATTTAATATTTAAACATTTTTTATTGCTATATAATATGCATACAGAAATACATGGCCAAAACATTCATGTGAGGTTCAATAAATTATTATAAAATGAATACACTTGTGTAGCCAAAAAATAGGACCAGCCTCTGTCGCACTGATGCCAAAAATTAAGGAAGGAAAGGTTTATTTAGCTTACAGTTTGTGAAGGTTTCAGTGCATTCTCAGTGGGCATAATCACTTCCTCCCTCCTGCCTTCCCCAATACAATGAACATTAAGGAATAACATTGTAGTTCAACTTTGCCTTTTTATACAATTGTTTCACTACTGAGGCTGCACATTTGTTCTTTTAGTTTGATAATTTCCCTTAGCCCCATGACATAATAGCCACTTTCAAATTTTTGCCTGCTATTTTCAGCATACTGTGATCTTGGAGATAATTTGTTGCCTGATTTTGACCTTATGTATTACCTTAGCACACTCATTCTGTCATAACAAAAACTTGAGACTGAGTCATTTATAAGCCACAGAAAGTTATTCTCCGAGTCTAGAGGCTGGAAGGCCAGGATCAAGGTGTTCACTAATGTGACGTCTGGTGAAGCTCAGATCTCTCTGCTTCCAAGCACCTTCTCGCTCCATCCACAGACAGCAGAAGCCAGCTGGGCCCAGAGAGCCGGGTAACAGCCTCCTTTCTGTCCCTCATGGCTAACTCCTTACCTGAATGTCAGCTGCTCAATACTTCTGCAGTGGGAATGATACTGAAGCATGCATTCTAGAGAAGATACAAAGTCAAGCTACAAAATGTTCAGCAATGGAGGAATCTTCCTCTGACTCCCTGGGTTCAAATGTAATTACAACATAGCATTGAGATCTTGGCCAATGAAAATTTATCTCTGTGCCTGTAGGTCCTATGTTAAGAGTAGAGATGACAGTCCAATCCCCACTCCATAGGGTGAGTTCTCAGAATAAGGCAGGACAGCCATCAACACAGGTGAGACATTGAGAGGGTGCCCAACCAGCACAGTGTATTAGACCCTGCACTCCACTCAGCACATTTTCCACCTGCCCACGCAAGAGCCCACTAAGGCCTGGCCCACTTCCCATGCCACCAAGCCATACAGACCTAGATGCCAGAACTGAGCAGATGTCCTCCACCACAGCCTTCCGTCACAGCCACTGGAGTGCAGTGATACTTGTTATGGTTTCTTGGTTTCTGTATGTAACCAGAGATGAACTTGCTGGCTGTGTTAGATTTCTGAGTAGGAAGGGAGTCTGGGGCACCAAGATGTTCAGGAAATGCAGTAATAGAAAGAAAGGAAAAGACTTCACACTGTCGCCCCTCATAGTCAGGTTTCTTTCACTGCATACCTCTTCTAGGTGCTCCCTCGGTTGATGTAACCGTTTGGAGGAGACTCCACTCCCACCCCCATGATCCAACGACCTTCCAAAATCCCCACCTCTGAACACAAGGCATTTGAGGAGCATCTTAGATCTAAATCTAACAGTCACCTATGCTGAAGTCTGAATTGCTCTCAGCAAATTTTTCCAGAAAGTTTGCCAGCTCCTTCTCTAGAGAAGTACCATAGGACCCTTTTAACTTTTTATACTGAGGGAAATACTTGGTAGACCAGTTACATTTTAGAGAACTTTGCCACTTGAAATAATCTTGCTTGGCATAAAAGCAAACTGTGTGCATTATTCTGACTAATTATGGTTAGAATAAGCACTAAGATAATTGATGCACAGCTATCACAGTGTTGCAGAACCTGTACCAAAAGGAAGATGCTCTGTACCAAGGAGTAGAAAAGCACATGTTTATAATGCCCACAGGCTGATGGGGATCATTCCTGAAGTGTCAGCCTTGAACTGCAGTCAGACTAGGGTTCTTAGAGGGCTTGTAAGCAGAAAGTACAGAAGCGGAGAGCATGGGAGTTTAAGTCAAAAGCCTTAGTCATCAGTTACTAAGCAGGCAACTCTTGGGACGGGTTGGCAGGAACAGGATGCACTTACGGAATTAGGAAGTACAGGTGGTGCAGTGGGGTGTGGCCAGTCTTATCTGGCTTTATAGTTTTTGTACAGAATGAGTAAGTCTTGTGACTTGGTTGTATCAGCCAGAATGAGCACATCTTGTGGGCTTGTTGCATTAGTCAGACAGTGTGTATTGGTTTGAACCTGTGTCCCACCAAGGCCTCAAGTAATTTGGACGGGGCTGAGTCTGGCGTTCGTGATTGTTTTATTGTCTAGTGCTGGGATTGGTGGTGTGAGTGCTGCGCCCACCCAGGGGTGGAGCCGACATACAGTGTAAGGACAAGAGGAATGCGTGTCTTCTTTGCTTTTTCTCTCTCTTGCGGTTGCCTTGTTGTTTGGTAGCCACCATGAATGGCTTCCCTGCCACACCATGCTGCCTTGGAGCCAACTAAGTATGGACTGAAACCCCTGAGAACTGTAAGAAATAAACCTTTTTTCCCTTATTTTGGGTGTCAGGTGTTTTGTCTCAGCAACAATTGAAAAGTAAAAGTAACCAAGACACAGTGGGAGCTTAAAGTTTTAAATTTCCATTACAATACCACTGGAGGAGAAGGAAATCCAGCTACTGCCTTCTTTCATCTCAGAAATAATAAAGCAGTGTGACTGTAATCTGGACCTATATAAACTGGCATCTGTAAATGATGCTGATACCAATATGCAGCCATTCCTGCCACATCCTAGACTTGGCAAATTATGAAGAAGGAGGGCTCATGTCTCCATGTATAAGGAATTTCTTAAGAAACTCCTAAAGGACCAAAAGATTTCTTCTGCCCACATATGCATCCATGCTTCACACATAGTGTACACATCCCTCCAAAGTAGGCACAGATTTCTGAAAAACATTTGGCCTTTTGACATTAATATTGAGACAATCGAACATCGCCCAGCAATGACCTTTAGATGAATGAGTTGGCACCTTCCCCTGCCTCAGGTTTCCTAAACTTGGTGTCAAAGTACCTTATGTCAATTTCTCCCTCCACTTTCAAAGATATTTGCCTTGCCAACTGCACTGAACAAGCCAACTGCATTGAACAAGCCATTATTATACCAGGGCATCTGTATTCTCAGTGTAACATGGTGTCACTGCCAAACAATTATCATTTTTCGAGAATCTATGCTCAGTTGTTTACACTGACACATAAAATTACAAAATGTGTCAAATATTCTTGTGTCTCAGAATGAGGTATCTTAGACTACAACAATATGACTGTGAATCTGGTTTGGAGACAACTATCTTCACTACGGCAGTGTTTCTGACAAGGGCGGCTCTCAGAATGCAGTTCTTTTGACTTCTTAAACTTCAAAGGCCAGGATGTTTGCAGTGCATACAGTCTGGATTCATATCATAATTTTATGACCATTGGCACTTAAATTTTATTGGTTTTTGGCAGTAGCCTTCGTTTTCACATTTTCTTGACTTTAGTACATTGTGTGGCTGTTGGTGAGCATACAAAATGTGGCAAGAAAATGAGAGTTGGTAAGCAGGTGAAACCCAGAAATACTGGAATTAGAAAGATAAGTCAAGCCAGGAATGGTGGGGTATGCCTGTAATCTCAGCACTTGGGAGGCTGAGGTGGGAGGATTGCTATGAGTTCAAGGCCAGCCTGACCTATAGAGTGAGTTCAAGGCCAGCCTGGACTATATAGTAAGATCCTGTCTCAAAGAAAAGTAAATTAACTGAAACAACACATTCCAGCTCAGAACATACAGCAGCTCAGAGGCAGAGAGGGAACTTTCCCTCCTGCTAACAGGAAAAACACAGCACTCTTCTGTGAGCACTGGCTGCAGTTGAAGACAGAGATATAGCTTGTACAGAACAAGATCTGAGCATAGCATATGGAACACAGATGAACTGATATGACTTACCAAAATTTAACCAAGATGATATAAAAACCTTAAGCAGACCAGTAACAGGCAACAAAATTTATTTAGTAATACAACTTGGCCAACAAGAAAAGCGCAGGACCTGATGGATTCACCATGGACTTTTACCAGAACCTCAGAAGAGAAATAACTCATATACTCCTCAAAATCTTTTATGACATTGAAAAGAAAGGAACACCATCAGATGCATTCCATGAAGCCAGCATTAATATGGTACTCAAACTGGACAAGAAGTCAATAAACACAGAATACTGTAGGCTAATATCTTTGATGAACAAAGATGCAAAAATGCTCAATAAGATGCTTGCAAACAGAATGCAACAAATCATTTAAAAGATCATACATCATGAACAAGTTGGTTTTATCCCATGGATGGAAGGACAGTGCAACATCCCTAAATCAATACATGCAATACACTATATAAATAGATAAAATTACTTGATCATCTTAGTAGATGAAGAAAATGCCTTTGACAAAAATCCAGTATTTACTCATGATGGAAAAAAAGAACTGTGATGAAAATAGGTACAGGGCTGGCAGAAACCATGCCAATCCTGGAGGAGAAACAAGAGGTCAATTCACCCTTCCCGTGAGCTGACAGAAGCCATGTGGGTCCCGGGAGGAGAAACAATGCCAATTTCCCTTCCTATGGACCAACTGGCACACGGGCAGGGAGACAAAAACATTGCCCCCCTGCTTGTAAGCAACCAGCTTACAGAAGAACACAGGCTGAGCTGTTAGCAACTGAGCTACAAAAACAACTTAATGCTTGTATTGTTTGACTTTACAAACCTAGAGCCAGTCGTCTGAGCATCTACTGAGAGGGTAACAATATGCAATATAGCAAGTATGGGGGATTTCCTTCTGTCTTGTATTTGAAATCCAATATTGTTCTCACAGTTTTGTTCCATTTTATTGTTTTGTTTTATTCAATGTTGTTTTTATTGGTTTTATTGGGTTTTTTTGCTTGATTTTATGTCAGATGGTATTGGCGCCAATTTTGAACATAACAAGAGGCATTATGTTAGCCATTGTTGATTTCTTATTATCCTGTTTTGAAGTCCTGTATCACTTTCACTGTTTTGTTTTTGTTTTTGTTTGGTACTGGGGATCGAACTCACAACCTTGTGCCTGCCAGGAAAGTGCTTAGGCCACTGAGCTAAATCCCTAGCCCTATTTTTTGAGACAGGGTCTCACTATGCAGTTCAGGCTGGCCTTGAACTCATTTTGTAGCTCAGGCTGGTCTTGAACTTACAACGATCCTCATGCCTCAGCCTCCTGAGCACTAGGATTTCACTGCTTTGTTTGATTGACTTTATTCTGTTTTATTTTGTTTGGTTTAAAATAAAATTAAATACAAAAAAAGAAAATAGATACATAAGGAATTTACCTCAGACTTATAAAAGACATTGATGACAAACCTACTAGAAACGTACTAAATGCAGAGACACTGAAAGGATTTCCTGTAAAATCAGGAATGATATAGAGGTGACCACACTCACTACTCTTCTTTAATGTAGGATGCAAAACCTTAGTCAAGCAATCAAGCAAGAGAAAAAACTAAAAAGGATACAAAAAGAAAGGGAAGATAGCAACCTCTCTTCATTTGAAGATGGTATGATTCTTTGCATAAAAAACCCAAAATCTCCACCAGAAGACTCTTACAGTTGGTAAACAAATTCAGCAAAGTGGCAGGATACAAAATCAACAGACAAAAGTCATTGGTATTCCTGTACAACAATAATGAAACCAAGGAAACTATCAGGAAAACAATTCCATTCATGATAGCTTCAAAGAGAATTAAATACCTAGGAATCAACCTAACCAAGCAGGAGAAATCAAAACTTATTTTATAATGAAAACTATAAAAAAATGAAAATGACAGCACTTGTCTTAGTTACTTTTTACTCACTGCTGTGACAGAATACCTGATGCCCAAATTAGGGAAAGAAAGGTTTATTTCTTACAGTTTCTCAGAGATTTCAGTCCATTTGTAGTTGGCTCCAAGGCAGCATGGTGTGGCAGGACAGCCATTCATGGCGGCCGCCAAATAGCAAGGTGGGGTAACCCTGCAGAGTGTGTGAAGACACATCCCTCTCGTCCTTACCCTGTATGTTGGCTTCACCCCTGGGCGGGTGCAACACCCACGTCGCCAATCCCAGCGCCAGACAACAAACCAATCACAAACGCCAGACTCAGCCCCATCCAAATTAGATGAGGCCTTTGGGGGGACACAGATCAAACCAATACAACACTCTAAACACTGAAAAGGACACTAGAAAACAGAAAGTCATCCCTGTTCCTGGATAGACCGAATCAATATCAAAATGCCCTCAAATGAAAACACAGTTCTCAGATGAAGAAATACAAACAGTAAATAAATATATGAAAAAATGTTCAGCATCACTGGTCATTTGAGGGATACAAATTAAAACAACACTGAGATTCCACCTCACCCTGGAAAGAATGGCTGTTATTAAGAAATCAACCAATAAAAATGCTGGAGGGACTGTGGGGAAAAAAGGAAACCTTCTTCACTGTTGGTGGGAGTGCAGACTGTAAATCAGTGTGGAGATTCCTCAGAAAACTAGGATTGGAGGTCCCGCTTGATCTAGCTACTCCCCTGCTTGTATCTTCCCAGAAGAATTAAGAACATTGTACCACAGCATTTTGTGTGCACCCATATTTACAGCAGCACAATTTGTAGTAGCTAGATCTTGGAAACAACCCAAATACCCATCAACTGAGTAATAGATAAAAAAGATGTGGTGTGTTTATACAATGGAGTACTACTCAGTCATAGAGAAGGATAAACTGGAAACTTTTATAGGTAAGTGGATGCAACTTGAGACCATACTCATAAGTGAAATAAACTATCTGCACATGTGCAAGCATCATATTGTCTCCCTAGGGTGAGAAGCTGAAAGAGTAAATAAGATCCAAAATGTACAATAGATATTGTAAAATTGGAAGAAACTGTGCAAAAGGAAAGAGGAACTGGGATGGGAGAAAAAAAGAAAGAAAAAGCAATATATATATATATATATATATATATATATATATATAGTTGAGGTAGTTATGCTATTAATTTCTCTTAGTCCATTGAAAATTTGTGCTAATATTACGTGTACAATTAAATGCCGATGTCTTGTACTCTGAGTAACTAATTTCTAATTTAAAGACAACAATACACAATGTATTAACTATTGTTATCTTCTTATTATCTCATTTTGAAATTTTATTGTTTCTCTTCAAATTAAAAAATGCTCTCAGAAGGATATATAAATTTATTTTCATTTAAGTTTCATGGTGCAATTTAGGTATACATGATGACCACACTCATTACAGGGAGTTTGTATTTGTCCATGATATATCTTGATTCCTCTTTTTTTCTCCATTCCCGTTCCCTCCCCTCAAACCCCCTTTCCTTCCCCATTCATGAAGCCCAGTTTTCCTACTTTTCTTTTTAGGTACCAGGAATCAAATTCAGGACCTTGTGCTTACCAGGCAGGCACTGTGCCACTGAGCTATATCCCCAGCCCCAAAGGTCAGCTTTCATTTTGTCCTTCTTTCCTCATGTTTTTTCTTTCTCTTCCTTCCTTTCCCCTCCCCCAAGTTCCTTTTCCTTTTGAACAGTTTCTTCCTATTTCATAATATCTATTGCACATTTTTGTTCTTATATAAATTTAATATAATTCTTACAAAAATGCCAACATACTTCTCACAAAATTAGAAAAAATAATCCTGAAATTTATAAGAACCCAACAGAGACCCAGAATAGCCAAACTAATCTTGAGTAAAAAGAGATAAGGGGGAGACATTACAACCCCAGATTTCAAGTTATACTACAAGGCTACTGTAATAAACAGAGCATGGTACTGGCACAAAAACAGACACATAGACCAGCAGAATATAAGATACAGAAACACTCCAACGCACCTTCAGACATCTGATCTTTGATAACGGGACTAAAAACATGTGTAGAGAAAAGAAGACATCTTTAATAAACAGTGATGGGAAAACTGGTTATACACATGCACAATAATGAAACTAGATACATATCTCTCATCCTGCAGTAAAGTCAAATCCAAAAGTATCAAAGGCTTATATATAAACACAAAGATATTAAAATAGTTGGAAAACAACAAAGAGAAAACACTTGAAGACAGAGACCTAGCAAGGACTTCCTAAACAGAACTCAAATAGCACAAAAAATAGCATTAAGAACCAATGGGATTACATTAAACTAAAAAGCTTCTGCACAGCAAAAGCAATAATGAGCAGAGCAAAGAAACAACCTACAGAATGGGAAAAAGATCTTGGTCAGCTACTTTCTGGGTAAAGGACTAGTATCTAGAATATATAAAGAACATGAAAAATTAGACGTGACCCAATTTAAAAAATGGGTTCACCTCACCCACGCCCTTGACAACATGGGCTGTGAAAACGAAGAAGTGCCGATGTCTCTACTGCTGGGCAAGCCAAGGAGCCACCACGGAAGAGTCCTGGTCGAGCTGGGTCCTGCCCTCCCTGCTCCTAGGCAGCCTGTGGTGGGCAGTGGTTGGAAGGGTGGTAGCTCATTAGCCCAAGGTGATGAGTCTTGCCCGCATGCCTGCTATGGCAGGCTCTGGGGTGCACCCAGGATTTAACCCGCCTTTCCTTCTGTGTCCAGCAGGTGGAGCCAACGCACCTGCTCAGCTGTGCTCGGGCCCCAGGAAGGGTGGGCCTTGGGAAAATGGAACCGGAACCTGCCATGAGGAGGGGAGGCTGTTTCCTTCTTTCTGGGAATCCAACAAAAGGGAGCAGGCGGAGGGCCATCTTGGGTGAACATGGTTCTGGCAAAAAGTAACTTCTGCAATTGTTCCTGAGTCACAAAATAGTTGCTCACGTGTTAGGGTGACTCAGATAGTTTTCCTTTGGGGAGCTCACAGTCCCCCAAGGACTGAATGACCTGGAGATTATGAGCCCCAGAAGAAACCCGAGCTCAACCACAACTATCCTGGAT
>RJWM01047531.1:0-11879 GCA_004363535.1 Dasyprocta punctata | reverse complement strand
CTGAGGTTCGCGGCGTGCAGGATCGCGGGACGCAGTGGGCTGTGTCCCGTGCACAGCAAGGAAGGGCGGCCTCCCGGGGCGTGCAGGTGGAGTCTCCTTTACTGGGTGGGGGCCGAGGCCTCCCGGTCCCAGGGAGCTGTGCTGGGCACCGCGCGGGACGCGGACCCGACCCTGGTTCTGTCGGCAAGCTCGGCCCAACAGCTATGCCTCGCAAATCAGATTTTAAAACAAAGAAAATTACAATCTTCATGCATTTCAAGAGTCTATATTGTTATACAGTCAATTTCCCCCAAATTTACCTAAAAATTTAATATATTCCTAATGAAATCTCAGAAAAAAACAACTTTGGCTCATCAAAACTTGATTATAAAAATTCACTCAAAATGGATTATGAACCTTTGTATAAACTAAAACTATAAAATTTCTAGAAGAAAGGCTTTGGGGCTTTGGGTTAGGTAAAAAAAAAATCTTCGATATAATTATAATCCACAAAAAATAATTTTTTTTTTCGGCACCAGGGATCGAACTCACAACCTCGCACCTGCGAGGGCAGGTGCTTAAGCCGCTGAGCCAGGCTCCTGGCCCTAGTTTTTTGAGGCAGGGTCGCACTGTGTAGCTCAGGTCGGCCTTGCGCTAGCTAGCGTTGTAGCCCAAGCGGGCCTCGAATTCACAATGCTCCTCCTACCTCAGCCTCCGGAGTGCTGGGATTAAAGGCGTGTGCCACCACGCCTGGCTATAAATTTCATCAAAGTTAAAAACTTGTGCTCTGCAAGACTTTATGAGCCACATACTGAAAGAAAATAATTTCAAATCATATACCTAGCAAATGTCTTACTCAGAATATATAAACTTCTCAAACTTGAACAAACAAAAGTTCAATTAAGGCAGACATTTCACCAAAAAATATATACAAATTGTTAATAAGCACATGATATTTGCTCAACGTGTGTATTCAATGGGGATACGAAAATAAATCACAGTGAGAGGCCAGCACTTATTTTTTGAAGTTCAAGAAAATATAAATTAATTTAGAGTGATAGTAGATGAGCTACTCCTTTGGGATGTGCAAGATTACAAAGAGGCAAAAGGAAACTTTAGAGAGTGATGTGTGTATGTTCATTACCATGGTCTTGATGGTATTTTCAGTTTTACACATAGGTCCACACTTAGCAAAACAAATATTTTAAATGAGTGGTTTACTATATGTCAATTATACCACCATCAAGCTGTTTCAAAAAAAATTTTTTTTGAGGGTTTAGAACAGTGCTGGCGAATCTATGGCATGTGTGCTGCAATGGGCTGTTGTATCACTGAAAGTTCTGTTACTGCGTTTTTCTATTAATGTTTGAGTTATTTTTTCTAAACTAACCCTCATTGCAGTATTGATCCTTTGCAATAAACAAGCTTTTGAGTCACAGTTTGGGCACTTGGTCTCTAAAAGTTTCACCATCAATGGCTTAAAATACGTACTAGTCAATATACCTCCCAGTAGAGTAACTCAGAATTGTGGAACTTTTAAATTGAGACAGCACCTCAGTGCCTCATTTTAGAGAGTAAGCTGCATAGAACAGAAACAATTCCAGTTGTTTGTTGCTTTTAACTGTAAACTGAGGGTAAAAGGCATTGTCTCTTAGGAGCACTGTAAAGATTAAAAATGGTAACGTATGTTAAGCACTTAGTCAGCACATAACAAAAACTTACTCACTGATAGCTATGTTTAGGAAACAACCCAGAGAAAGGAAGGTCATGGTTGCTTGGGCAAAGTCATCATTATGTCATGGCATGAACCACATCTCACCTGTCTCCTAAGCTCGTGGGTTTTCCTCTGTGAGCTATGATGCTTCCGCTGTGTTTTGCAACATCAAGCACACTATTTAACCAGAAAAAAAAAGTTAAATCAAGAGGGCAATAGTAGAATACAGCACCAAATGATTCCAGCTTCAGTGTCAAGGTGTAATAAAATGGGCATCCAAAATTCTGCACAGCCCCTAAACTAAAGAATTGACACAGACATTAAGTTGGAACTATTTATATGGGCTCCTAAACACAGCACAGACTTCAATGGGGACTCATGTGGGTAGAGACCAGAAAGGGGCTAGTGAACCTCAGGAACATCTACATCACTGGCCTCAGTTCTTGATCTAAAGTCCAAGAGTTCTTGATTTTAAAGGATCCATGTGTAATCTTCCAGGGCACTATGAACCCTCTGAAAACATGTGAAGAAAGTGTGTATACATTTTCCCCTTCTAGATTTTATCAAATTCTTAAAGAAGCCAGGGATTCTTCCTAAAATATTTAGAACAGCTGCTTTTAGAAACAAAAACAAGTTAGAAAAATACCTTAACCATCAAGAAGCCTTTTAGGAATACAACTTGAAATGGTAAGTTTGTTCTATTTTTCATGGTTAAACATAAAACAATCAGTAAGTAACAGTAAAGCAATCCCTAGGGTTGCAAACAGAGAATACTCCTCAAAGGCCGAGGACACTTGAACAATTGGGTTGACAGTGTGGGATGCCTTGAGCAGTGGGCAGGAGGTCAACAGGGCCAAAATAAAATTAGTTAAATTTTTACTATATTATCCCTAACCCTTTATTAAACCTTAGCAAAATCCTTATTTATGATATAACCCAGAATTGTTAAAAAGAGCTTTCAATTGCCCTAGCAAAACAATGATCATTCTCAATCTCAACTATATTTCAGACTGCTATTTAAAAATCAATGAGAATTTTCAAAGTACTTATCTAACACATGTATAGGGTGAGTTCTTTCTTCATCAGATAAGAATAGGAAAATACCTAATAGAAAAGGGTATGATTAAAGCTTATTTTCTTCAGGATGGATAGTGAAATCAAAGTTTAAAATGCTTCTACAGAAGGGACTGGTGGAAGATTAATAATTAATATATGGCAGCAATACAAAAATTTTGAAATGTAAATTTGATGAACAAAATGTGTCATATTATGATAAGCAGGAGCAGCAAGGGAGAGTGAGTAGAGGTGGCTCTTTGGCTCAGAGACAGACTAGAAAGAAACACTGATTGGGTTTGCTAGGGGTTTTTTTCCGCTTTTTAAAAAATGCAAACTTTCCTCTGGACATGGGCAACTGCTAAAAAGTTAAGAGAGTGAAAAGAAAGAAGAATGTTTAAACAAAACCAATCAGATTCACTTGTAGCATCCCCAAGGATCTTGCTGTTAAAAAAAAATAAAAAGGAAAAATTAAAAAAAAGAAAGAGAAAAACTTTAACATATCACTTTGATTTGCGTGTTGCTATCCAGTTCCCTGCACTTTCAATTTTCTCTCTATCCCCTTTGCTCCCATTCATACTGTTAGATTCTTTTTTAAAATCCATTCCAATTTTCCTCTAATATTTGTGTATAATTTTTCCTCCTTTTAACTAAGCCCCTTTTGAAATGCCTCCTTTTGTGTGTCTCCAGGCAGGGGGCAGGGTCTTTGCTCTCCTCTTTGGCCCAGTTTACAGGGCTTGGGCTTCACTGGGAGCTCTCAGGAGAATTGTGCAAATTGCACCCGGGCTTCGGTTGGAAGAGCCACTCATCCCGCAGACCCCGTGCTGTGCCTGAGTGCATCAAGGCCATGTCAGCCCCTTGATGCTGCCTCACGCTGTGATCTTCCTTTGCACTGTGTCATATGTCAGGATGGTTTTCCCACAATGCATTCTTTAGTTCAGTGTCAGGGAAAAAGAACAAATAATGTGCTCCTGTGGCAGCCAAACATGCTACCTGCGAGGTTGGGGAGCAGGACACATTTTCCTCCTCCGGAGTGAATTCCCTCAGCTGAAGCTGTCTTTTCCTTCCCATTATTCTCCTCTGCCTGCCTCTCCTCTGCCCTCCCCTGACTTCAGCTTCTCTGCAAAGTGCTCTCTGAGGGCTAGAGCATTCATCTGACAGGGAAATTTGGAATTGCAGACAACCTTCGTGAATTCATTGATCAGTCTGTGCGTGCTAAATATATTTATAGAAGAAATAACGACATAAAGTATTCTATGCTGTCTGTGAAATGCTTAGTCATGAAATCTTAGGAAAATTTGAGAGGACAGTGGATTCCATGGGAACGGACCTCTGAGAAATCATCTCTAAGTGCATGAAAATGTCTATTTTAATTACCAGTTCATTGAGTTATAAGTTTGGTTTTAAAAAATGACTATTAAAGAACATGCCCATTTGCTATTTAAAATAGCCAAATTTTGTTGCCCTTAATCTAAAGTTGTCTCTGTGATCATTATATTTAGCCAGCTGACTACTCAGCGTTTCTCACACATGCCAAGCTGTAGCACGTATGGTTTTTAGAGATGTTCCTTCAAATGTCATATATCTATCCACCGTAGGTAGAAAGTAGCAAGGAAAAAACAATTTGTAAATCCTCAGAGCATCTAAAAGGATCAATGAAAGCATCGAACCTCCTCTATCTCTGGAGATTCTACAGCTTGCTCTAAAGGGCAAAAACATAAAAAGATGAAATCATAAAGCAGTCATATGGCAGGTAAGGAGCAGGTCCCCCACACACCTGCTGGGCAGCCTCACGAGGGAATTCATCAGGAATGCAGGCTTGGCGCTATCTCAGACCTGCCAATGCAGAATCTGCATTTTAACAAAATCCTCAGTGGCTTGTTCACACATTAAAGGCTGCAAAAACACTGCACTGTGCTGGTGGTGCTCAATAGGTTTCTAAAAAGATTTAGTCTTAGCTAATGACATCCAGAAATTTGACCCTAACAGCACATACGACCACCTAAACTTGCTCAGGTGTGGTCACAAAGCACTCTCGTGAAAGTACAAATGACATTCTCTGTGTCAATAGAGGAAGAGGATAACAAGTATAAACACTCGGTGAAAACATCTCTTTCCTATTTGTGGAGAAACACATGTGAAATATACATGTATATGTATATTAAAGTGCATGAAAATGGCTTAGCAACAAAATAGAAGCCGACGCTGGATTGTTACGATACTAAATGAAGGATAGAGATTCCTGGTAAAGGTTAAAACAAAACAATTCAAATTTGCTGTTTGTGCTGACTGAATAATTCTACAGGAGTTTGCATTATGGTATTCTACATTGAATCATTTAGGTACTTAGACCGTACATAAATTGAAAATTGTTATTTTCCCCTTCTAAATTGAGCTGCTGAATATTTCTGAGCCCAGCTCTGGGAAGCTTGTTTTCTCTCCTCTCTTTCTCTCTCATCACTCTTGTTGTCAAATTTTGAATGGCTGGTGCTATAGCATGTCTTCTCATGCCAGTAGAAGTATTCTTTAAATTCTTCGGCAGAATTTATCCTCCCTACACTTGTGTCCCACCTCTGCCCTTACAAATACACGTTTACTTTACCAATTCTACTCTAGTTTGTAACAAGGTGAAGTCTAGAGCAATATTTATTACAAGGTTCATGCTTGCTTATTGATAGTTGTGTTTTATCATATATTTATAAATGGGAAAATCTCATTTCACTAATAAAAAGCTGAGTTCAAACAATTCTCCAAAAGCTCTGTGTGTAAACATTTGCAAAAGAGTGTTATTTCAAACCATAGCAAGCCAGGTCCCACTCTCCTATTCTTGTGATACTGCTCGTGGTAAACAGGAGAATTCTATTAATTGCATTAATTTCTTATTTTCATATCATCTTACTTTTTTCTTTGACTATCAAATACCTTTTTATTTATTTAAATTTATAAACTATTTTGGGGACAGTTTCAGATTTATAGAAGAGTTGAATATAAACACAGTTACCAAATACCATCTCAAACTAATCCTAGTTTCTCTTACTAACATTTTGCATTAATGATGTCCTTTTTTATGATATTGTTTCACAATTATTAACTGAATTCTGTAGTTCACATCAAGGTTCATTCTTTGTATCTTACATTCTGTGGACCCAAATACCCATTTTTATTACAGCACTGCTATAATTATCTTTTATTTTCTTTCCACCTAATTAAAAGAAATATCTCTGTATTTCTATTGATAACCACATTACCAGAACAACAACTATTGTTTCCTCTGGTTTTGTGTTCTTCACAACTTTAAATGCCAGCTCTTTCTGATAGAGTCATCCATTCAGCCAATATTTATGGAACACCTTAGTGCTTTTAAAGTGGTACTAGGAAGAAAAGTAGCAGGACTCCTTGATGCTGCATCCTAGGGAAATATTCCTTGCAAGAAATATTGGTATTTGGGTCACCTAAGCAAAATTCCTCTCCTAGTATATTTATTTCTAGACTCTACAATACACTCATCTTATCAAAATGTGGGGCACAGGGATGATATAGAGAACAGGAATTCACATTTTTAACAGATATTCCAGGGGATCCTTATGTACACTGAAGTACAAGAAGTGTAGATAGTCGCTTAAGACATCTAGGTAATGGACAAGAACAAGATACTACCGTGCTTTGTAATCACTTTTAATTGGATATACCATTGACACTAGTTGTTAAAAATAAGTGGGAGACTTCAAAAATATATTTATGAGGTAAATACAATTCACTCTCCTCTCTCATTAAGGATATTTGGATAGAATGTCTGAAGAGCACTGCATCAAAGACAGAAGACTCAAACACGCTGTATTAAAGCATGCACATCGCTGGATTTGGCATAGCCCCTGCTGCGTGTATCTGTATAAACCTCCTCTTTACTGGTAATGATCAACTTTGGCCTTCTCGGTTCCTCCCCTGTTTGATAACAGACCATAATAATGTCACTTGGCTATTCTTGAAAAACAGCTACTAAATGTTGATGGTACTTACTACAGGAATATTTATGTGAGAATCCTAAAATACTTGGGGAAATGTTTTGTAGGTGCAAAGCCTGGCATAACCATAAATTCTGAATAATACTGCTGCTGAGCTGAGATAAAGTTCCATGGCCTCTGCTTCTTTTGCATTGTTTTATTCATTGTTTTGTACACTCATGTGACTCCTTTTTAGTCTAACTGGACATGGAGCTGTTTCCAGCTGGTTAACTATTGAAATATGAAGCAAAAAACACCATTATTCCTAGTTTTACTTGCTTTTTGAGTAAATATTACCTACAATTCAGTGTCCAGTCTGCAATTAGAAAGCCAAACTATGATTCTGTGCTGTTTTCCTCAGAATCATGGGTATATAAAACTTCAGATTTCTGTCCAAAAAAAGCAAAAATGGAAGAAAAATTCGAGTCCATTACAAGATGTGCCTAAACATAATAGCACTAGAAAAAACACAGAATCCCTCTCTTTGAAGAAAATGTTAAAAACTGCTGAAGTTACTAAACAATGCAGATGCAAGGACATATGTGATCAATTACCAGCAAGATAGGCGTTGTGTAGGAGGCAGAGGCCAGCCCCTGACTGAATATGCCACATTACCAATCATCACAATGGGGCAAACTCCTACCTCCTACCACCCCTCCCAAAGTAGGTATCAAGCATGTAATGGAAGCATTTGGGCTGTTTTGTTCTCTTTGAATACTTTACTCACTGTGCTTCTCAGAGAATTTCATGTGGTTGAGCCGCTTAGGCATAGAGTCATCCAGATATTCAAGTTACTTTTATAGCTTCTGTGCCACTCATCTCAGTCCAAGAAACTGACTTTTCAGGGCTTCAGTTCTATTCCAATAATGTCTATTTTACCTCTTCCACCATTGAAGTTATTCTCCTGAATGGAGGTGCGAAGTCGATGTAAATGATTCTCTTTTTTCCCAGTTAACATGCCCAAACCAAAAGCAGCTTACTTTGGTTTATTCTTCCTTCAAAAATTTGTAAGAAGGTAAACAGTTGCTTTTGAAGTACATTATGTTGTGGGTTTAGGTTCTTTACCAGTTGCTGCTGGTAAAGAAGACTGTGTTGCTCGATTATTTGTTACATCCCTGTCTCTGCACTTAGTATCTGTCCAGAGCCCATTGGGCGCCCTTGAGCTGCCACATCTAACTCATCAGACTTAATGCCTCCACCTTTAATCTATTTGAACTATTTTTTAATATCATACCGGACTTCCCTTGACAGAACATCTCATCGTGCATAAATTGCTAACTTCTCCAGTCTTCGATCAGAGTCCCACTCACATTTTACCCAAGTTCTAAGAAATCTACCTTCACAATGTCCAAATGTCATCTGACAATGTCCAGTTTTTTTACTTTTCATCATGTCAAAACTATAGTCTTTTCTTATGATTTAGTTAATTGCCATATTCCTGATTGCATTTTAGTGTTTATTAGATAACAGACTAAACTATCTCATCCAGTGGGACCTACTACACCTTCCTGGTTCATATACACACAGAGAGACTTCCTTCTATATCATTTGCTACATCCCCCTCTCTGTACTTAGTACTTTCTTTCTCTACATTCTATCATGTCCCTAGACTTCCCCAAAACAAATTTTCCTGAGTGAGGACAAATACTTAGGGTCACAGTCATGTAAGGAAAGGGTTATTCCAGCTTCTCAATAGCTATAACCTCATAAATAGAAGCTGATTGTTGTAAGACAACCAAAGAATGTGTCAGATTCAGTGCTGGGGTTTTCTAGATCCAGCAGATGATTCAATGTTATATATGAAGTATTTCGTGTCTACTTTCCCTGGACTTGATGTCATTATTGCTATCTGAATTGTAAAAGTCTATTCTGTAACCTCCATTTGTTCAGGCAGCCTTCCTTCAGGTTAATAAGTGTGTTAGACATAGATAGACAGACATACACAAACACATGTACACACAAATATCATATGTATTTATGCACATGTATGTGATTTCTGAAGATGTAGTTCTACACTTTCAGAAATATTTCTCTGCTTAAGGCAAGCAATTGTTGATGACAAAGACTATCTAGTAGCTCTTTATAGTCTTTGCTTGGTCATTCCAAATTCAACACTTACATTTAATAGTAATTCAGTATGAGAGAAAGAAAACACCTCTCTACCCACCCTTGAGTTTGGAGTGGCAAAAGATAAAAAGTTATGATAGTATTCTAGCTTTGAGAGACTCCGAATGCCTATTTATTTCTCTTCTGTAGAAGTGCACTTGAGAAGTAAAACGTGAAACCCTACCCCAGCGTGAGATTAAAAGCAGAGGGAGGCTTTCCTCATAACTACAAATGATCTACACCGAGAGAGCAAGTAATGATGAGTTTTTGAAAATGATAAGATTGTAGCAATCCGATGCACTGCAAGAAATTGGCAAATTGTAAAACGACCAACACCAGAAGGAGCCACAGTGAAGCTCTAATTTTGCAGACACTCCAGCCTCAGCAAATGGAAGAGACACAGGCAGCAGGAAGGTTTTTCTTCTTTCAGAGGCCTCCAGACCTCCTAAATCATGAGATACAGCAGGTTAGCTGTGCAGTCTGCATCTGAGAAATTAAAGGATAATGGCCATAGGGCACAGGGCAGTTGAGCTATCTGTAAACTCATTTCTGTCATTGCTTTAGGGATACAAATCCTGTTGGTTTTATTGAATGTGGTGACTGCCAGCTTGTTATGTACATTAACAAGGTCTGCAGAAGTGACTTCCAGCATTGACTACATGGCTCCCTTTGGAACAAGATTACAAACTCTAGGGATCATACAAAGTGATATCAGTTTTTTAAAAGGGACCCTCATCAGCGGGTGAAAATTTGAGAGCCTCTGGAAGCCAGTAGTCATCTAGTGAAAAATAAATCTTCAATATCTGCAGACCAAATCCTGTCCAGGGTTAAAATTCCTTATTCCTTTAGATTGACACTAAGTTCAAATGAAACCCTGGTAACTAAACAACGAAATGCCAGGATGATATATGCACTTTGTAGATCTCCTGAGACCCAGTTACAAAAGTTCTTGTTAGGTATTTGGGATTCTTGGTTATAGTCATGATAGGTAGATCTTGAAAACTGTATTTTAAAGATTTCTTGTTCACGTTATCTTTCACCAGTTAGCAGTTTCTATCCTTCGCTATTCTTTCATGAGACCTATACACAGCCTCAATTGCCCACTCTCCACTCCTACATATTGTCCCTTTCTGGTGTCTGTTCTACTGTTTCTGATTGTGTGCCCATGGTTGGACCTTGATTTCTTCTTCACACCTCAGCCCATATCCCTGGCATGGCTGTGGCTTTCCAGGCCGCCCCTATCTGTGCAGGAAATTCTTCCATGCCTGAAGATGAGAGACCAACATATCATCTCTAAAAACTGAATGATTGCTGTTTCCCCTTTTCTGCCATTATCTAATACCTGATGTAAAATCTTCACTGCTAGTTATTTGCCAAATGTTAGTATTGCTCCCACCCCCTTTAGTTTTTGTTCTTAAAGACAAAAGGAAGTGATTAGCTTAAACCTTAAAGATAATAAATTATAACTTGAGCGTGATACTAAATGTCAGAACTTAAGGTGGTTGTTTTCTCAGCAGCAGCACATTATATTCTTGGCTTTCATTGGCTCATTTATTTAACCTACATTTATTCTTTCCATTTTCTTATTTTTTTACCTTATAAAATATCTTATCCAAAAGAACTTTGCTAGGATGGATGAATCGTAACTGATGGTTTCCATTCTTCTAATTATTTCAATCTAAATATTTCCAAACTGCTTTTATTTTCATACATTTTGGAGTTTTCTCCTTTTATTTATTCTAAGTAGTAGATTTTTAGACCTCAGTATGCCTATATTTTAATGCTTCTTTTATTTGTTATATATACCTTTCCTTTGCAAAATAATGATAACAACAGAGTGTAATTATGACTTAATCACTGCATCCATTTTGTTCAATGATCCCTTTATGAAGTGGAATTATATCTCACGTTAACACCCTTATCAAATGCTGTTTTTTAAAGAACATGCTACATAGGCTTGCTGAGTTTTCCCCAGTGCTTGTCTTTTCCAGAATGAAGCATTCTTACAGTGGATGATGCACAAAAATCTGATAGCAATTTGGCCTAGAAACTATATTTTAGTCACATTGCAGGCAAGAAAGAACTGTGAAACTGAATTTGTCTTCCAATACAGAAATTGGTGACTTTTAAAGATACATTAAATGGTTCACCTTTTAAAACTCGACTTTTAAAGATGCATTTGAATTGAATTTTTTAAATATTGATCATGCTTACTCTTCTAATGATTTCTTTATATTTTCAGATATTTTGCTATAAAGAACATTCATTTAAAATAGATAAAATTAATATGTAATCCTTACTATACTTTTGTCTTTGGTTTTTAGTTTAGCACATCAAATTGTCCTTTTAAAAAAAAATAGAGCAGAAGCCAAAGAATAGAATAATATCTTTATTAGCAATATTTATTTTTAAGCTCTTAAGTACTGGGCACTCTCAGCTTTATATGGATCATCTCCTTTAATCTGCAGACAAAATGATGTTGGTCCTATTATTATCCTCATTTTACAGATGAGCTAACAGGTTTTTAAAAAGGTTAAATGACTTCACAAAGTCACACAACCATTGTGATTATAGCATCAATAATAAGTGACCTCATTTGAACCTACAGGCTGATGAGGTCTGTGAACTTTTGGGTTATATAAGTTAAATAGCATTTCCAAGGGTCATAATGGGAAAATCAGAATCTATTACCTTAAAATCACTGAATATGAGAAACTCATGTTGTGTGCATACCTCAGGGTCTGACACAGTGGGTGTAATGTGCCCAGATGAGTTTCTGTGAGATTGCACAATGAACAGGATAGACGAGAGCTAAATCACTCCTGGTCTTGAACTACAGTCAGTCCATTGACACCATCTGGCTGCTGTTTTATCACTTTAGTATATAACCAAAGTGTTTTCTAATAAAAAGATTACAAGTGAAAAAAAAGGCTGGCCATATCTGGAAAGCTTCAAATCGGCAACATTTTTACTTGCTATGTCACAAATGAGTCACAAAATTGTTAGCCATATGTATTATGTATTTG
>RJWM01047530.1:0-11894 GCA_004363535.1 Dasyprocta punctata | reverse complement strand
CTCTGTCTGGTCTCAGCTTCTTCCAGAAAGGCCCCAGCCTGGGTGTGGGCTGTGAGACCATCACCGCTTTCTACATCTCTTGCCATGGGTCAGTAAAATGTTTCCTCTTTTTGGCGTAGATATTAAGTATTTTAACTTTTATAGATTAAGAAGCAAACTTGAGGCTATTTGATGGGTGCTTACTTATATTGCTTAAAATACCATCATTTCAAAATGTAGAAACCATTCTTAGCTACTGGGCCACAGGAAGAGTCAGTGGGCAGGCTGGATTGCACTCGAGGGCCTCAGCGTGCCGAGCCCTGCTCTAGTGTGGGGGTGGCAGTGTCTCCCCACCGTGGCTGGGGGGAGACTCTAGGTTGTCTTGTGATCACCTTTCCGATCATGACCCTGCGACCCACACTAGCTTCTCTGTCCAATCCCCTGCTGTGAGATTTCTTTCCCTACTGGACCCTCACAGCCAAGGACTTGTTAAAAACCATATTCCACGAAGCGGATCTTTACCCGTGCCATAACTCTCTCAGTGCTCTCTGGTCTTCAGCAATCCATTCACACACGTCTGCATGGAACTGTGTGTACTCGTTCAAGTCAAGTCAGCTGCCGCCTGCTTGGTGTCCACTGCCCAGGCTTACGCTGACATGCAGTGCTGACATCTGGTGACCTCACAGGGTACCATAAACCCGTATCAGGAGCAAGGAGTTGCAAATACTGAGAGTGCTCCCCACCTTGACCTAGCACTACCCACTCTGTATTTGGTATCTGTCCTGGGGCTGGGGCAAGATACTCAACCTTCGCAACTTACAAGACAAGGCGTTTCCTTGGCTCATGGTTTCAGCTGTGGTTAGCTGGCTTAAGGTGGTAATGGCATGCGAAAGCCGGAGAGGAAGCTGCTCACCCCGTGGTAGCCAGGAAGCAGAGAGAGGGGGAGGAGCCAGGCCCTTCCGGGTCACACCCCCAGTAATCCACTCCCCCAACCAGGTCCCAACCTTCTAGGAGCTCATCTGTGGGTTCCCAGTAATCCAGTCACCTCTCAAAGGCTCCATCTCTGAGCACCTGAGATTTTGAGGGGACAGTTTTGACCTAAACCATAGCAGGCGCTCACTGGCAAAGAGGAGGCAAAACTACCACACAAGCCCAGGATGTAGACACGAGTTCCCATCAGAGGAGAGGCGTGGACGGCCGAGCCCGGACGGTGTCCTCAGTCCCGTGCTTTCCCTTTCCGCTGCCCCTGCCCTGCTCCAGTTTCTTGCTGCTTTGTCTCTGGATGGCCACAGCTACCTTCGTGTCGTCCTCAGCTTCGTGGTCCTTCATCTGTCTACTTCCACAGCCAGATCTTTCACAAATACAAATTGCATTTCTCTTCTGCTGAGAACCCCCAATGACTTAAGTCAGCAGAAAATCTATCACATTGTATTGATAAGATTCTGAATGTTAAGCCTTCAGATCCCCTCTGGTCTTGCCTCTGCCTCTTCCTTCATCTTCACCTGCTGCTGTCCCCATCCTTGGGCCAATCCGGCAGAGAGTGAGTGGTTTCCTTGCTTGACCTCCCTGCCAGCCCACTGTGTTCGGACTTCAGGCCCCTGGCTTGTTCACGTCCACTGGAACATGTCCCTCAAGTTTCTTGGAGGTGGCCTCCTGCTGACCTCTTTCGGGTCTGCACTCAAATGTCATCTCAGCAGTGTTTCCTCCAGTCTGCTGATCCCAGCTACCCCACCCCGCTTCTCTGTTAACCTTCTTATTTCCTCTCCAGACTTTTACCAACATGTGGGATCCCCTCCCGGACAGCTTGCTGCTTCATTTACGCGCCCTCGAGAGCTTCCTGTTCCCTTTCCTTAGGTCATGCTCCCCTCTTTCATCTGGACTGGTCTAAGTGCCCGCTCCACAGCAGGTCCTCTGGACCACTCCATCACGTGGCCTGCTCCCGCCACCAGTAGTTATTCCCCATCTCTGCACAGCGTTCATTTTCTTCACAGAAATCACATGTATACCTATGTTTATACATACATTTTATTTTATATTTCTTACTTGTTTATTTGTTGCTGTTGTTTTTTACTGTCCCCATCTAGTTGTACATTTTATGAGGGAAGGGGCCATGTCTATTTTACCAACCATTATATACCATATAGTTCAGGGCCTTATATTCCCTGAAACAAGCTCAAGAAATCCTTATGGAGAGAATGAATAACTGATGCGGATGGTGTCACGCACACAGCGAGGCAAGATGACCTGAAAGTCTCCTCGTGGTATTAGAGGGTGTCGGCTGCCCACCCATATCCTTGGTTCTTGCCATTTCTGTACTCAGGGGGAGCTTTCTAATGCCAGCACCCTTGACCTGTGCCTGAAGGGTTTCATGGCCTGCAGGCTGGTGCTTGATGTGCCTGCAGTATCAGAGAGTGAAGACCCACAGATTTTACCAATAGCAGTAGGAGTGGTTGGATAATAACCCCAGCCTCATCCCTGGCCTTATGTAATACTTTTGAGACGTGTCTCCCACAGTTTCCTGGAGTTTCAGGTGCCCATGAACCCGCTCCTCACCAGCCTTCTTCCCATTCCTGTCTCACATCCCAGTCCTTACGGTGGTTCCAGGGGTGCCCTGCCAAGAAAACCACTTGCATGCAAGTCCTTGCTGCAGGATGTGTTTGGGGGAAAGCTGATAAGAAGACATCCATGCTCTCTGATTCCCAGCATGTTCCCTTTGGGGAAATTTTGCAACAACTGTTCTAATCTAGCTTTTAGAGAGATTGAATGGGGACAAGTGAGGTAGAGATGTAAATTAATTTGTCATTTGGTAAAATTTTAAATTTGATCTTTTACCATGCCAACAGCCATCATGCACACTTGTATCATTTTCCATGACGCCCTGAAGACATCCTGTACTGATGATACCACCGCTCTTCATGTTAAAGAGGGCTGGGCTCCTTATCCTTGACGTGCAGCCACGTCCTGGTGCTGCCTACCCTAGACCTCACTGATAATAACAACAGCTATAAATGACACAATTCAAGGAATACTCATTATTTATCAGACTGTATCCTACACAATTAGCATGGATTATCTGATTTAATGATCTCTGCAGATTACGGGGAAGAAACTATTATTCCTTCTTTTTTATAATAAGGGAACTGAGGCCTGGAAGGTCATGGACCCAGCGTTCTTCCCAGGGGCTCTATCAGGCTAGATGCAATATCTGTCCCATCCACTATGTGGCCTAGCTTGGCTCTGGAGCTGGGAATTTGCCCTCCACCCTTTGACCACATCACTTCCAAATCTCTTAAACCCCACTCTGCAGAGCCACGAAGTCTCATCATTCTCAGAATTTAGTTTAAAGCACAACATTAAAATGACAAACCATAGTTACATGGGTTCTGAAATTTTAGCTGAAAAAAGTAAAATGTTTTTAGTAATGAGAAACAAATGAATGTTTAAATGTAATTGCAAATGCAGCATTTCCTGAACACAAGATACAAAAACTGCATTCTTTAACAGTTTTATGTCCCCCAGATTGGCTCTCAGAGCTGACTCACAGGGAAGAGGACTCCTCCCTGCCCCTTGCCCACAGAGCCAGCCTTGCTGGAGACAGCCCAGGCCTTCCTGGTTCCTGATGTTTGCTTTCCCCTGTCCCGGTGATCCAGAGGGAGGAGGGAACAACAGATCAAATGCCAGCATCGCAAAGCGGGCACAGTGCTGTTCAGCTGGCGCCCAGCAGAGCAGCCTCAGCCCCGCTTCCCTCGCTGTGGGCCATCATGAATTGTTTCAAGCATCATCAGGGTGAGGCTGAGTCTCATACTAGCAACCCACAGTGACAGAACCCTCCTAAAGATGGTGCTAGTGCCACCGAGAGTTCTCAATTCTGTCACTGTGGGAGGGGTTCATTTTCCCCTGGGTTTAATGAGAAAAGAAAAATGGGCTTGATAATAGGAATGCCACCTAAAGCAACCAAAATAATCATTGAAGATGTAGAAGCAGGTTAATGTGAGATGGTTAAATGGGTATACCACTTAACGTTCACATGCAGGTAGAGAGAGGGTTGTGGAAGTTCTGGTGCTGGGTAAAATATGATATAATAAAGGGTCATTTGTTTCTCAAGATTAATTCTGCCAATTAATTAGGATAATTACCTTTTATCTCTCTAGCTTAATTACAATTACTTGCTTATGCAAGTACTAAAAGAAAATTTACCGAATGCAAGGGCCTTTTGATTAAAGTACTTTGGCTATGTGTGTCACTGAATACTCAACAACGCTATGAAGTAAATAATACTGTCTTTGATCGATAGAGGATGAGCAGGGAAGATTAGCAGGTTTTTTTTTCGACAACACATAGCTAAGCTGTTTTTTAGGGTTTTGATTTTGTTTCTGTTTTTGCAAAAACAATACTGTATAACGTGATTACATAGTGTAAGTAAGCAGGGCTCTGCTGGACTGACTGATGGATGAGCGAATCTGTCCACCCACCAGACTCCTCCTTCAGCGACAGCAGTTTTCCCAAGCAACACCGGGGTCTGAGAAGCAGAACCAGAGGTTGATGTTTGAGTATAACTGATTTTTGGAGGAAGCATCCTAACAATAACAGCAAAGTGAGGCAGGGAAGGAAAAGGAGGTCATAAAAGTGGTGGTAACGATCGGGTTTCCGTGGTTAGTGGAGCCGTCCTGCTGGTCACTGCTGAGGGACGGGCAGGGCGTACTGGAAAGCTGCAGCGCCTGAGGCTGAGCTGTCCTCCAGCTCACGCCTGTCACCGAGTGAGGGCTGCTCCAGTAGACACGAACTTCTGCGTTCTTCTCGCCTGTCCTGCCTCTTGGCCAGACAAGTTCTCGTGGCTGGAGCAGGGCATCTAATGGGAACAGGGACTTGACTTGCCCTCAGAAACCTAGGCCTGGAGGGAAAGGGATTGGACACTTGGGCGGCTGTGGCATCTGCTCCAGCCAACAAGGATAACATTGTGCAAACCCACCTTATTTCATATATTTGGTCTTGTAATATACAAGGAATATCTCACAAACCTTTTTTTAATCTCACATATCTTTACATTTATTTGAGTAAATGATTTGTAATGGTTGCCTAGCATATTTTACAAGTGTGCTACAATTTATGAAGTGACTAGTTCTGTTCCCATAGATACTGAAATGCACAACTGTGACCTCCTCTCCTACTGATTAAGTATTGTGCAGACTGTCCTCCGGCAGGCTTTCTAAGGAGAAGCCCTACTTCACACCGTGACAGGAAGTGCTACAAACAGCATCCAGGCCCCCCTTCCTACCAGTTATCAAGCAAGTTTCACACCAAGGTAGCACATTATGATACAGGAGAAGCTGGTTCAGCACAACCTGCTGATTTTGATCGCAAATCGAAAGGAAGGTCAGGTGGTAACTATTTCATTTCTATGGTAAAATGATGTATGATTGAAAGACTTCTTTCTGTACAATTCAGAAGTATGCACATATGGTGATGTAAAGGAGCTATCACATTTTTGGCATATTATTAGAAGCAGCACTTGAGTATTTTGTTAATTATCTAGAATTTCCTAATTGAGATTGTCTTACAACCTGAAATATTTGTCTGACATTTAAGTAACTTCCTTTGATGTCAGTTACTAAATAATTGTTTTTGTTCAAGCAATTTGGTATTTGAGTTTATTGTCTCTCTTTTGTTTCCAATAAACTGAATAGTTAAAAGCTGCTGAGCATTCCTACTTTATATCTAGGGTTATGATCAAGTCTTTGGCATGTGAAGTCTTACAAGAAAACAACCTTTTAATGATTTACATCACCAGCATCGGGATAGCCCAACTTCTTCCGAAGCGCATGCCTTCATAACCATTGAAACAATTTCTGGCCCATTACTGAGGTCTTCCTCAGGGGGTCACAGTGCAACACTTTAAATTATCCAAATGCAAAACTGAAGCTGAAACTCTGGTAAAATTGAGGCTCTCTGGAGAGTCATGTACAATGCTGGAGGGGCGTGTCTGGAAGGAGAGTGTGAGGTGTTCTGTGGCAGGATGCAGAGTGATCCAGATTCCTTCCTTCTACACAGCAGGGCCCGGGAGCGCCCAGAAGATACCGCCCAGGCTGCACAGCAGGGCTGGGCTGCGTGCAAGGCCCAGAGCCGGAGGCCGGGAGGACTTGGTGCTGGCGGGAGCGGTCCGCGAGCTCCCAGCTGGTGCTCTGGTCTCTTAAACGTGGGGCTTCCCAGCAAGAGAATGTTGGGGGGGGGGGCTGTGCTACGGAAAACCAATAGTTGAGTGTCTTTATCTCAGAACACAAGTAAAATCTATTAGATGACTGGGCTGCTTTATTTATAAGCAGCAATATTTTTATGTAATTTTTCCAGTTTGCTTTTATTGACCCAAATGCTAAGATTGTAGTCGGGAAGAAAGAGATGAAGCCCCATGGTGAAAACTGTCTGCTTGAAGGGCCTTCTCTAATTGTAGCTTAGACAAAGATTGCATGAAATTAAACATTACCCTGCTCTCTGCTCTCCTCGCCTGCCCAGCTCAGGTGCTGAGTCAGTTATTTCTCCTGATTGCTCTCCTCTAGTTTGAGAGAAAGACTGTGCTTTGAGCCAGTAACACAATGTCCAGTGACCCACTGTTCTTCAGATCTAGAGGATTAACTTTGGATTTACTGCGTGTCCTGGTGGGAAATCATTGCAAAAGCAATGCAGAGCTTATGACTTCATGGACGATATTATTGATTATCCCAGCCCCATTGTCTGGCCACCGCCACATCTTAGCTCCTGGTCTGGTGGTGCGGGTTGATTAGGGATTGACTTGGCCACGCTTGTCCAGAAGCCCAGTGGTCTATCTGAAACTTCCCAAAGCATTGAGCACCTAGAGGCCCATTTCTACCAGCACAGCACAGCTATTTTTACCTAATTACCAAGCATAACATGCTTAATATGTCTGAGTTTGTACTCTCTTATTAGTTAGGAGACACTTGGGAAAGAGTGTTTGCAACTTTTGTCAGTTCTCCTCTTGAAAACTGATCGGAGAAGCAGTATAAATAGTACTGCCTGTGATTCAACATCTGTCAATTGAGACACCTTTGACTAGGAAAAGCCCACTAAACCAATATATTAATGGTTCATTTCATGAGAGGCAAATCTTCCAGACATGCAGTGGAAAAAGTTTCTGCAGTCAAATGGATTTGGGAAATATTGTCTTTCTCATGGTGATTCAAAGTATGCATTAGAAAGACAAAATGCTAGAAAGTATTTCTGGAATGGGTTTGATCATAATTTTTAATTTCTTTCTTTCAGTCCCCCTTTTCTTTTTTCCCCCCACTTCCTCTTTTCCTTTCTTTCTCCTTACTTAAGAGTCCATGAGAATACTTTTGGAAAACACTGAATTTAAACCTGTTTAAAAAGTTTGTAGAGGCCAATTTTAATTTTTTCTGCACTTTCCGAGCCAGGACCATGCATGGTACAAGGCGAATGAACATTCAGTGGACACTTGTCAATGGGAGTGAACAAGAGAGCACAGCATATTAACAGGGTGTCAAAGTGATACACGGGAAGTTGTTTTTGAAAATCACACCATTTACTTGATGCAAGTGTATGAGAGTTTTATACAAATAAACTATGTTAACACTGAATTCATTTAATCCACTGTGGGCATATGGATCAGAATCTATCTATCAACTAGCTATCATTTCATTTACAGGACACAGACAAAGGCGAAGTATTGAATTTCGTAGAAGCCAAGAGAGTTATTCTCAGCAATTTAAGTGTGTTAATAGAGCTATGAACTCCTGCTCAGGTCGGGTGGGCTCATACCCTGATTCTGCCTCTCACCAGCTGGGGGAATGTGGGCAAATATAACGGCAGCTCAGTTTTCTCATTGGTAAATGGTGATTGTAGTGCAGCCTTCACAGGGCCACCATGAGGGCTCAATGAGATGGAGCAGGTGGACAGCTCAGCAGAGTGTCTGGCAATTGGATGCAGTATGCAATTAAATACATTATCAGGCAGATTAAATACATTATCAGGCAGAGTTGTATAATCAATATAAAATCAAAGGTGACAACAGATTTAGAGAAAATATGGGAAACCTCAGAGACTGGAGAAATAATTTGGCAGGGGGGTGGATTGTACAACTAAGGTCTCCCTGTCGACAGCCCCCCATGCAGGTGGCATTTTGGAGATGTTTTTGTTTTTATTTGTATGGACAGTGAGTTGTGGCTTGTGGCTACATCTCCTAAATCCTCCCAGTGTGGCATGGTGCGGGACCTCTGCAAATCATGCTGGTGCAAACATAATCCTTCTGTTTAACCAGGAGGCCCTGAGAAGTTGCGCTATTGCACAAGAAACCATGAAGGAAGGAAAGCATGTCTGCAGGGCTAGGGAGCAGGAGCAGCCATTCCCTACCTGAAGGGATAGGCAAAGGCTATGTCGATGCTGAGGTTACTTTCCGTCTTGTTGACGCAGTCCACGCTCAGCCGCAGGCCTCCGGAATAGCCACCGCATGTTGCGAATGCAAAGATTGCAAAAAGCTGTGAAGAGCAAAAAGAAAAAAGAAGCAGCTATCAGGATTATGTTGATCTAATGAGATGCATAATTAGGAGCTGAGTATGGGAACCCGGGAAAGTCGTGATCCTACCGGACAGCAGCATCGTCCCTACTCAGGCTGAAGGACCAAAGCAAAAGTGGTGGTGGGGGCTAAGAAGGGGGTCTAAGAACAGTCCCCAGAGTTAGAGAAACATTGCTCGGAGTCATTCGTGAAAAGGACGAGATAACTGTTAGCATGCATGAAGAGCTCTTATGCCTCAATAGGGAGAGACAGAATCTCATAGAACCCAGAAAGCAGTGCTTCACTGAGTTACCAGTAATGGCTCCAGGTGAGAAGAGCCTTCTTTCTGTTCGACTGTTTTGTTTTTCACTATAAGCATGTTTTATCTTTTGGAGTAATCTAACTACTGTTTCAAAGGCATAGTCAGAGAAGTCTAGAGGTAAAGAGTGGCAGCAAAGGATGTAATCATCTAAGAGGTGTACTGCAGCCACAGGAGCGCAACGGACTGTATTTAGCCTTAATTTCCTCCTGGTGGCTACAGTTCAGCGTCGCCTGCTTTTTCCTTGTTAACCGTTGAAAGTTTCACCTGGTTATCAGTTAGCGTCATGGCTGATCCTGGTGTAGAACGCAAATCTGTGTGGCATTAGGCACCAAAAATGAGGAGCAGGAATTCAGAGAAATCTTTAATGACGAGAGACACCAGGGTGGCGGGAAGGCCTAAGATGGGGACTTGTGCACTTCATTATTAAGCTAAATTCAAAACAATTTCCTGCTTATTTCCCAAGAAAGTTGATCAGATTCACTTGACACTGACACATCTTGCAATGTGTATGAGTGTGTATTGTGTTTTAATTTTGGTGTCTGGCTTCTTACAAGAGCTCGAGCCCCCCCTTTCCGGAACATGAGCTCACTTTGCACGGTGAGAGGAGCTATTGTGCAGGGGCCAAGTGCACAGGATCTGGCATGCAACTTCAGGACAGTTGCTTCATTTCCCCATGCTTTGGTTTCCTCTTCAGTAAAATAGCAGATTCTAACTCTTCTAGGTCGTTTTGGCTGTTTGTGATGTGAGACAGTTGCTGTGGGGGAAAGGGCTGCCGGAGTGGGCAAGATCAGCGTGTCTGGAGCATCCTGAAGGCGTGATGAATACGGTCTCTGCCACCTGCCACCCTGACAGGCAGAGGAAAAACGCCCTGAGGATTGTTTGTTTCCAATTGTTATTTGACAGGAAAAGACGGGATAATGGTAATAATGGATTGGTGAAATCTTTGCAGGGGAAGCAATGCTTTGTGGACCATTTGCCTGTGTGCGCATATGTGTATGTGTTCATTATTTTTTTAAATCAATAATTTTTAAATGGAAACAACTTGACAAAGTGATATAATAGATGTAGTAAGAGCAAAATGTATTCCTGTGTGCTAATGAGCGTGAATCATTTAGATTCTGGCACAGTGTAAGCTCTCAAAAAAAATGTTAATGAACATTATTACTGTAAATAGTACACGCTCTTGGGCAAGCTGACCTGAGGCGTCTGGCAGGAAGTTTAGGTTACTCACTAGCAGGTCCACACCCAGCTCTGCCCCTGTGAACACAGGACTCTGCTTGGTGTTGACCCAAGTAATCCAAGACACGGCTCCTTTCCACCGTGTGTGCTTTCTTCTCAGTTTGCCCAGCTGAAGGCCTGGAGACATTCGGAAGCCATTCCCAGGCCCTGCACAGTCTGTACCAAGCACCAGGGCTGACGGAGACCCCACCTGTGACCCTGTGGTGTGGGTTTGCTTACTTTTCCTACTCCGAGACTCTCTTCATGCTGTCTGGTAGCACTGGTAGGAATAAGAGGCAGTGACTTGAATTGTCCAGTGCTCAAATCTAGGCCTCGTGATACGGTCCTGATTGTCCCAGAAGACGGAAGGGAGGGGTGGGGTTCACAGCCCCACCGAGGTGGGCCTTTCTATCTTCAAGTTTCCTTATCTGTAAAACAAGTGTATCCTCTGTATTTCCCTGCATTCTGGAGAGAATTAAATGAGGCGGGGTGTATTTATGCAGAGGTGAGTGTGATAGTTACACATATGTGTTCGTCTGGGACAGAAGTCCACGGTGTGAGACCAGCAGGTGGATACGTGAAAGTGAGAGGCCTTGTCCTTAAAGTGCCTGTCACGGGCCAAGGTTTGTGCCCGCACTTAACACATGTGACCAGTTCTCCTTGTGACAAGTGTTTTTTTTTTTTTTTTTTTTTTTGTGTGTGTGTGTGTGTGTGTGCCTACAAAACTTGATGTTCCCATATTAACGATATGGCAGAATAGCATAATCACTTTGAAAAGTTGCATGTAAAACATTCCTTTAGGCATTAAAATGTGACAAGTTAAAATTGCAGGGCATAAAACAAATCTTGTGAATTTCAGAGCTTAATAGCTATAAAGAAACTACTTGGCTTTTCATACTATGTTCAAGTGCTTTATTTACAGCAAGGTATTATTAATACCACCACGTAATGAATTTAAGATGGAATGATAGTTATGTATTCAACTAGTTCCAATTGTTAAATGCATGGAAAGGAGGCATTCAGATTATTGAAACCACACATGCCATTATTTTTTCTTGTGGCCATCACTGAGCCCTGAAAACCCAAAAGGTGGTCCTCCAGTTAAGTGTGATACTGCGGCTTTCTGTTAAGACTCTCCCCCCAGTCCTTACTGATTAAAGGGAAGTCATGCTGTGTGGCCTGTATCAAGTTCCCATGCGGTCGGTGAGGATTAAACTGATAATGTCTGTGTAACACTGGGAGAGTCGAATCCTGCTGGGTGAATAACTTATTACAGGGATGGTTGATTCCATATTTGAGGGAGTGAAATCAACCCCTCCAGAGTAGATCAGCCAGGGTTGGCTCCTATAATTAGCATACAAGGAGACACAGCGAGGAGGCAGGACCAGAGGCTGGAGCAAGGCAGAGGGAGTCTCCTGGTTTTCAGAGAAACGCACAGTGAGAGCAAACTGGGGAAGTCCTGGCCCTGCTCCCCCTGCAGTGCTCCACCCGGACACCCCACTTGAAAGGGGTTACAGAGCAGTCCTGGGCCCGGGCAGATCTGAGTGTGAGCCGGATTCTCACTGCGCGACCTTGCACCACTTACTCCACTGCTCTAGCCCTCACTCCGCACGTGGGCAGAGTAGAGATTAACTCTCGGATTCATTCTGTAGATGTTTGACAGTGTATTTACTGTGCACCAGCTGTTGGGGTACAGAAATTTAAGAAGGAGATCAGAGAAAAGACAAAGACAAAGAAGTTCCCTGCTCATCAGGAAGCTTAACGCTGGATAGAGGAGACAGAATTAAAAAGTTCATGTAAATAAGAGAATTACAAATTGAGGGAGCTATTTGGAGACGGGAGTATCCTAGACTG
>RJWM01047529.1:0-11882 GCA_004363535.1 Dasyprocta punctata | reverse complement strand
CTCACAGTTCTTCATTCAGCTTGCTGATCACAAAATCTATTTTACTTGGGTAGAATAACAGAATTACTGTTGGCATGGAACTAAGAGAGTCTTCAATTTGTATGCGAGGCAGTCAAAGGACCCTAATGAGGTCTCATGCTGCCTGCAAGAGTCGAATACCAGAAACTCCAGACCCTGAATTCCAGACCAAGCTCTGTTCCGGGGCAGCATTCCATTATTGCTTCATCACCTGCCTTTCTTGGTTGCCTGCTGACCTTTCCAACTTGCTTTCTGAAAAGCAAGATTGAGAAGTTTGAATTTCTAAGCAGCATTTAGGATCTTACTGAAGCAAACCGGGGTAGTCGTTGGAGCCCAGGATCAGAGTAGCTGGGCATGTCGCTGCGATCTGCTTTCTCTCTGAAGTAGCAGACAGCACTCCCAGGCTGCGGAGGACCTGTCAGTGAGGCATTCTGGCTGAGGGTCACTCTAGCCCAGGAACAGATGACAGGACGGCAGGCAGTCTGTCCCCTTCTAGGGAATAAGGCGAGGATTCTTTTAACACAATGTGACAACTAATCTCTCTATAGCATCTGACTGAGAGGTTTTAATTACTACTGTGTGAAACACACATGATTTCCTCATGCACACAAACATCCGAGGCTTCTCTGTAGTTATTATTTTACAGAGCATCTCTGAGGACAGAGTGAGTTGATCCTGAATCCTTTTTCTCCCTGTCTCTGTCTTTACCTCTTTTCTTCTTTGTTTCCCCCTTCCTTTCATTTCTTCAGAGTTTGTGAGAAAAGGCTTATTGTTTTTATGCTTTGAACAGAAGTCTGGGTCCTTCAGATCTCCTTCTCTCTCAGCTGCCGCAGGGAACCCAGTGGTCACAGGGAATGGAGGTGTTTTCACAGCCTCGCTGGCATCAGAGGAAGGGCTCTGCAGGAGAGCACATGTGTGTCGGGATGGAATAGCTTTATGCAGGAACGGCAGAAGTCCCTGTGATGAAGTTGGGGAAAGCACCCAAACCAGAGTTTCATTCAACTAAAGCCCGTGTCACTAGAATACCAAGTATGTTTATCATTCAGCATGCAAAAATACATTAGCATCTTTACAATGGCTAATGTCTGAGTAGTTGGTAGCATCACAATATTCAGTTCAGATTGTTCATATTTGAATACGGGATGATCCAATTGATCAGCTTGGAAGAGTACTTGCAACACCCATTTATAAATATCCCTCCCTCTTGGCAGAACAATATTGCAAAGGATGATGAGAAAAGTTTTAGAAAACACAAAGTTTGATCAGACTGGTTTGAGTACCAGGGTCTTCCACAGGGTAGCATTTTCTAGTAGTTTAAGTCTAAAAATGGGCACCTGTTTAACTTTTAAAGAGAAAGAGCATGAATTAAAGGGACAGAATCTGAGACTATTACTATGATATCTCCATGGCCAGAATGAGATTAATTCTTAGTGTTCCTTTGCATACTCTGGTAATTCCAGTCTCCAAGGGGAATTCTCTTCCCAAAGTTTCTATCATTCCAAGGGCTAAAAGAGTGTTTAGTGTTTATAACCCTTTTCCTTTCAGTTTAAATTCTCACCAAGTACAAGACCAGGTTGATGACATGCAAGTTGCCACTAAAGGCTTTAATGGAAAGGAAATTAATCACCTGCATTCCCTATTCCAGAAAGATTCCCTTTAGTTCAGATTGTTCACTGTCTACTCTGGGTTTTGTAGACTTTAGCATTTTTTTTCTCTGCTCAAACTCATAAATCCCTGACATTTCACCTCCCCATTCCCTGCTGTGCTGCCCTCCTTCTTCCTCTGCATAGTTTGCTTTGGACTGGACCACAGAATGAGCTCTATAGCTCCTTCAAAGGGCTCAGACATGTCGCACTGACCCGATCTGCCCCCCTGTCTGATTCTGGATGCTCCAGTGTTCTGGCTCTTCTTACTTTTCAGGGTCAATTCCATTACAAAAATCTTTCCCTCTACCAAGTATCTGACCAAAAATTGGACTATTTTCCTGTAACCTAAACCCTCCTGCACTTTTTCATTGCTAAACTTTCATTTTCTGTCCCATCCTTCTGGCATGCCCTTTCATAATCAGTGTATTCATCTCCTTTTTGTCACTGGGACCAAAGATCGGACACATGCAACCTAAAAGAGAAAATGTTGATTTGGGTTCTTGGCTTCAGAAGTTCTCGCCCATCACCTGCTAGCTCCAAGGCAGACACGACATGGCAGAGGGACACAGGACAGGTAGGGATGACAACACACCCTTCTTGGGCACACATTCAGTGACCCAACTCCACTCACCAGGCCCACCCACTAACAGCACATTCATCTCTGAACTCATCAATGGATGAATCTTCTGATGAGTATAGCACCCCCGTCACAAGAGTCTTTTGGGGGAGTTTCAACCAAACCATGATAACACTCAGTGTTAACTCCAACCCATCAAAATCCAACACATTTTTAAAGATTCAGCCTAAATGCTTCCTTTTTCAAAGGTCTCAGAGCCTTCATAGCCCTTTTATGGCAGCTCTTTAGGGCTCTGTTCATATTCCAGCGTGATGGAGCCTGGGAGGAAGAGACAATAACTTCAGCTTTGTTACTGAGATGATGAACGCCCCTCACTGTGCCCCTCAGTGTCCTTGAGCCTCAGTTTCTTTACATGTCAGTGAGATGGTGATGGGTTGCATGGTCTCCAAGGGTCCTTCTTTTTAAATTCCATTTCTTAGAGTTTCAGAGTCAACATCTTAACTGTCCTACAAATCTGTGGACTCCTTTAAGACAAGATTGATTTATTTGTTTAAAATTTCTCTCTGATTTCTTGGTACAAGAGTGTTCTGCATGCCTTTAATCCCAGCTCTTGGGAGGCTGAGGCAGGAGGATCATTGTCAATTTGAGACCAGCCTGGGCTACAAAGTGAGTTCAAGGCCAGCCTGAACTGCATAGTGAGACCTTGTCTTAAAAAAATAGGGCCAGGGATTTACTCAGTGGCATAAGCACCTGCCTGGCAGGCATGAGGTTGTGAATTCAATCTCCAGTACCAAAAAGAAAAGAAAAGAAAAGAAAAGAAAGAAAGAAAGAAAGAAAGAAAGAAAGAAAGAAAGGAGTATTCTGCACAGAGTAAGCCCTAAATGGATGCTTTTTAAGTAAAAGAAAGTATGAAACAAAATTTCTTACTGCAATTTGATCATATTTTTGTTTTCAGACAAGGAAATAAGCATGACATGCTCTGTCTACTTTCTTGTGTTCATACACAGTACTTTAGCTAAACAGTTATGTACAGAAAACAAATTTGGATTCAACAAAATGGGGTGTTCTCCCTATTCTGATTGTCTTTTTCTGTGTGCACATGGATTGTTGTTTGTTTGTTTTCCTAAATAAAATGTGCAAGAAAAATAATTTGTTTGAGTGGATATGCTTCAGCTTTCAACAAAAGAATCAAGCTTTTGATTTTTAAAGAGAAGCCTGCTTCCTTTTTCTAACCCCACAGGCTCTGGAGCACTCTGCCCTGGCTGGCCGCGTGGAGCGGAGTAGGTGGTCACCCATGTGATGTGATTTCAGAAGTACCAGTGGGGCCGCCATCTGCCTTGCCTTTGTCATGAAATAACGACTCCTTTGATTCCAGAAGGCTTTGTATCTTTGAGAGTAGCTGAAATGCCATTCCTCACACTACCATTGATGACCTTTTAAGCCAACAACATTTATCCCAAGTGCAGGACTTCTCAGAACCTCCGATAGGCTAATGTGCATAGAGGAGGGTCAGAAGGAGAACACAGGTGTCACGTTTCCAAAACCTGTATGACCGCGAAATGCCAACTTTCCTGACTTTTATTAGTTTTATTTTGAAATTAAGTGCCCAGAGGGGTCAGATTTCCACTGAGCATATTTTAGGAAAAGTTGCTATTTGGGGATATGAAAGGTAGCTAAATACCTCATTCAAAGAAGCAAGCAAGCAGAGGAGATGTGCCCAGGACAGACGGCTGCCTCCAGCCCTCAGCAGCGCTCTGCGTGCACGTCAGGCGGAGGTGCTGTGCAGGTGGGGGAAGCTCCCAGCTCTGCCGCTGCCTCAGCCTCAGTCGTTCCCTTTTCTCTCACGATGCTGCACCGGACTCAGTGTTGATTATTCGCCCTCTCACTTCCTTGAGCGACCTTGAGGGAACAGAGACAGCAGTGCCATTTCCACAGCACGTTTGCTGAATATCGGGCTCTGCACTTGGCAGGGGAAGCTATGAAGATTCAGAGTCAGGAGCTTAAATAGGTGGTGCCCATTGGATACCAAAACTATTGCTCAGTTCATTAAATCAAACATTGACTGCTCTGGGAGGTGATATCTATGGTAGGTATGAGGCAATTGGACGTTGGGAAAGCCCATTTCTCGGTAATGTAGGGGTTGTGAAATAGATCATAATTGATTCTTAATTTTCCAAAAGTTTCTTGGTGCTTTTGCTATGCAGTGCCCCCCAGACAAACAGCTTGATCTCAACTATTAAAGAAAGAGCATCCCTGATGCAGCTACTGAAGCTAGGTGCAAAGATGAAGGACAGCCCCAGTGAGAAGCATCTGCGAGGAAGAAAAGAGGAGGAAGAGGAGGAGCAGCAGAGAGCCCTGGGCAGCTCTAAGAAGCAAGGGCTGGAGCATCTAGTTCACTGGACATGGGAAGGGGAGGGTTCAGGCCCAAAGACCACTGCATATCAGAGCAGGTGCCTGCCCAGCTGTCCTGGGTCCTAAGACCACTGCAGCCTAGAGTGCCCTCCTTCTCCCGGCCCAGCCCAGCCTGCCCTGGGGGCACCCACTGCTCCTGCTGCTCTCTTCCAGCACCAACCAATTCAGCTAGGGTCCGGTTTCAGTGTCCTCCCTGCTGGAATGTCACGGGTCTCAGTCACCACCTCCCGCATACCATGACTCCTCAGAATCAAGGGAAACCCCTCCCATCCTCCTCTCTGCAGCTCTGGTCCATCACACACTGGAAGTGGCCAGATATTTGTCAAGCTCCAGTTTCCCTTTTCTTTGTACCCATTCCACTTGTCACTGGTGTCACTGATCAGCATCAAAGTGCTTCTTACACTTGCTACGGCTGTCACCTGCCTTTGCAGTTGGGTTGTCACCCCTTCCTGGGAGGACCACAAGCAAAATCTGAGGGGCACACTCGCTCCTCACCAAGACGTCTTACCCACTCTGCATGATCCAGACTGAGGTGGACTGAGTGATGGCTGAGCCCTGGTCCGCGCTTAACCCTGAGCTAAGCCGCACCTGTCTCTCTTCTTGCTGGGCACCGGAGAGAAAATGCAGAGCACTTCTTTCTGTCTAGTAGGGCTGGCAGAATATTGGCACTCAAGGGAGCTGAGGATAGAGCTGATCTCTCTTTTCCACCTTCAGTTCCCTGGTTCAAGAACTGGAGGGCTAAGAACAGGGGACAAAGTGACTGTACCCATAGTTAGGGGAGGAATGAGAGCGGCTGCCACTGGGCCGGGGGGCGGAGGTGGGGAGCCGGGCTGAGCTAGCAGCAACACCTCCTCATCTGCCAGGGTGGCAGCCCGGCAGGGGGCTAATGAGAAGTGAGGTGTGAGGCAGGAGCTTCAGCCGCACAGGCAATTACTGCCGCTGCTCAAACTGCTGACAGCACGCTGTTGGCTGCGGGGCTCAGGCAGGGGCGGCTGCTGCGACCTGCGCCTCATCCTAATGAGGGTGTTACCGCCCCACTGGCTGAGGGATCTGTGGGCTCTCCCAGCCCCTGTCACTCCCCTCTTCAGGCCCAGCTTGCTCTCCAGGTCTCTAAAGGGAGGGTGGACTTATGGTTGGTCCATGGAAGGAAAAGGGCAAACACCCACATCTGTCCAACTGACCTTCTGCTCTAGTCCTTCGCTGCTTCCTGTCTGAGAAGAGGGGAGCAGGTGATGGCCGTGATGTCCCCAGTGTTAGTGGCCTGCGGTGGCCCCGATGCAGGCCTGCATCTGGCTTTGCTGGTGCTCTGCTAGTGACCCCTCCAGGACGCCTGCCCAGCCCTCTGGACTCCACCCAAGTGCTTCCTTCCTGGGGTGGCCTCTGGGCCACCCCCATGGTCCGTGCCTGCCTCCCTCCCGAGACCTCCAGCCTGGTGGCAACCGTGCCCTTCCCCTTTCTGTCTCCTGACCTCACCTGTGGAGGCCTCCAGCTCCTGGGGATCTCAGGCCTTCGAAGTTGAAGCTGTTGAATGAGCCAACGAACCAGTCGTTCAGAATGGCCCCCTAGTCCAACTGCTAGGATCTAGAGAGGCCTGGGAGCCTGTCCCAGCCTCCTCTGAGGGGACAGGAATGCGGAGCCTTGAACTTGAAATCGTCTTGCCTCAGCTTCTCCAGCTCCCAGGCCGACCAGAGGGTGCCATGGTGCCCTGGCTTCCACAGGCCTATTTTTAAAAACAATATGTTCTCTCGATCTATATTTGCCCCACTAACTAGGCAAAGCCCTTTTGCCCTTTTTCACCTTTTTGCTCTTCTTTTCTAGAGTTTTGCTTTCCTTTTCTCCTGTGCTCAAGCCGATTCCTGGGTGCAGGAACCCCCCCACCTGGCATCTTTCCCCTCCCCAGGTCTAAAATAACCCCCCTCCTTTCCTCTTTCGGTCTCCACCCTCCCAGTTTATATTTTCTTAGGCCGGAATAAATCGGGTAATAGCAACCTTGGAGGAGTGATCTCAGCGGTGAAGGCGGAGGATTTCTGTTGCTGGGGGACCAGTCTTTCCTGATACCCTTTAATGGACGCCCCACTTCCACCCCCACCCCTCAGATTTCCCACTTTTCTCGGGACCCAGTTTGCGCTCTGCTTCCAGGATCGGAGCCAGGGCAAAGGAGCCGGCAGCGAAGGCACCCAGCCAGCGGCTCCCCCGGCCTGGGGACACCGCGCGTGGCCGGCAGGACGCGGCCCTCTCTCCACGGGCGCCGGGCAGACACCCCGCCGCGCGCACCTCTCACAACAGCTGGCCCGCGTGTCACAGCCAATTAGGCTTCGGAGGGAGCGAGCGAGAAAGGAGTGACACCGCAGATTGACCCCTGCTGTCGCGGGGCAGATGCGGAGGCCAGCACGCGTCCCCCGCACGGCCACACCGCTAATTAATCACCTCGGCCGCAGAGTCGTGACAGCGCTTTGCGCGGAGCGGGGCGCAGGCGGAGGCGGGCACCCGCGCCCGCCCAGACAGCTCTCTGCGATCAGACTCCCTCTCCCAGCTGGCTTCTGGCACGTTTTCATGAAACTGTTCGGGTTAAAGTGAAAAGTGGAATAAGGAAGAAACTGTAAAAAGAAGAAGAAGAAGAAAAAAAGAAAAAAACAACCCAAACACCAAAAATCAAAGTCACAAGAAATGACACGCGGTGCCGGTTGGTGGCGCTAGCGAGCTGGGCACAGGGACGGCACCCAGACAGGCCGCCCTCTAGCGCCGGGCGTGGGCGTGAGAGCCAGGGTGGAAGGGTTCGCCTGGGGCCGAGCCGAGGATCTGCTGGCCTGCGATGAAGGCTCAGCACTTTTCTCTTCCTACCACTTTCTCTGCTAATCTCCTTTCATCCCCTCCCTTCCTCAGTCACCTTGTGCCGTGATCACATCTGTCCTGCTCCAAATGCTGCGTACACCTCTTTCACGACCTGCCTTGGACCTGACCTAGTGGACATCCCTCCTCCCCGCCCCCAGGAAACCGCCCTGGGGCTCGAGTCCTCTGATCCCCGCTGCCTGGGACACCTATTGGCGGTCAAGACACTGAACTGCAGATGTCTACTATGGAGCACACGCGCCTGTTCCCTACGCAGTGTGTAGTGACAAATTTGCCCTTAGAATCTCCCCCTCCAACCCTTTGTTTCCTCTTTTTTCAGCAGTGGGAGTTTAGCCCAAGTCTTTACACTGAAATACATCCCCAGCTCCCTTTTTTTTTTTTTTAAAAATTCCATTTTATTTTGAGAACAGATCTCCCTAATGGCCCAGGCTAAGCTTGCACTTGTGATCCTTTCACCTTGGCCTCCCAGAGTGCTGGCATGCGTGCTTACACTTACAAATATTTGCGGATGACGCATGAAGAAGGCATTGTTCCTTATCTTTAGGGGGCTCCTAGCGGGCTGGGATGCTGTCCCTTAGGGCATGGGTGAGGGGTCAGAATCGAAAAGAGGAAGGGCAGCCCCAGCTTCGGATACAAAGCACACAGGTGACCTCGTTTGATGGGTGACTGCTTCTGCAGGAATGTTGGATGAATTCTACTTTGTCTCTGAAAGGTCAAAGTCGTAATCAAGGTGGTCAGGTCCTTCGCAGTGTAGCCTGCTCTTCCAGATGAAGCTTGCCCTGGTTGCTCACAAACTAACTGTAGGCCAGGCTGGAGATGGCATTAAACCTGGTACAGGTCCAGGGTTGTGCACCCATTTGGGTGTGGACCACAAAGGGGTGTTTGTTCTAGAGTGGAGACTCATTGCCCACTTTGGGTCAGGTGCAATCTCTTAGTGTGTGTGTGGGAGGTTTCCTGGCATCTGGCCTGGGCCATGGACTCAAGGTTGCCCCTGCCCTGTCCCCACGCACAAGCCTCTTCCTGTGGTCCGTGTAGTAACGTTGAGGCCCCTGCAAGCCTACCCTGAAGAGTCTCTCTTCAGACCTCCCTGCTAAAAGAGGGCTTTAAAGTCAGACACGGAAATCACCATCCCAGGTTCTGTCACATGAGTAGCACTATTGGGAGCATCGTGGAATAGTCTGACCAAAAATTCCTTCCAGTGTCCCAGTTGGCTGAGACTTGCTAAGTCTCTAAATTGCCCAGGTTGGGCTTAAACTTGTGATTCTCCGTCCTTAGTTTCCCAGAGTGGTGGGATTGCAGTCGTGCACCAGTGAACCTGGCTTGAAAAGAACACTTTGATAATGAATCTCTAATTAAACATTAAGAGCTCAGGATACCCCAATATCTCCATGCTTCTAGAGGAAGTGCTGAGAAACAAAGTGCACACCATGTGTGTGTGTTTTTTGAGGCAGGATTGCACTATGTAGCTCAGCTGTCCTCAAACTCACAATGCTCCTCCTACCTCAGCCTCCCGAGTGCTGGGATTAAAGGTGTGTGCCATTACGCCCGGCTCACACCATGTGTTTTAAAGTAGTGAAAAACATTAATAAATGATGCTGCACAAGTGTCAAAAAGACTGAATATTTGGAAGCCACTGGACTTTGTAGCTTAAAATATGTGGAAAGATGTCTACCTTAAGAAAACAAAATCGTGTGCACAGGAATAGCTTTTGCAATATGTAAATTGGACAAAACGCCATCTAGGTCCTGATGGTCACATGCTGGCTCTCTAGAGCTGGTGTTTGGGAGACAATGAAGAGTTCTTGGGCCACCTTCCAAGCACAAGGGACCTTGAGGTCTGTTACGGTTTAGATCTGGCAGGTCCCTTAAAAGGCTCCTGTGCTCTGAGGCTGGGCTTTGGAAGGTGATTGGATCACAGAATGGGTGTGCTCATGGGTGGGTTAATCTAGAGTTGAATATACTGTTCCATCCTGGGGCCTGGCTGGAGGAGGCTGGTCACTGTGTATTCAGCTTCCTCCCCAGCTCCTCCCTTCTTGCTCTGCTTCTTGGCCACCATGACCAGCTTTCTTGCACTAGATCTTTCCACCATACCATTCCTGCCTTGGAGCCAGGAGCCAAAGTAGAGCTCTCCTTTACATTGTAGGTATCAGATATTTTGTCCCAGTGACTGAAACGTGACTGAGGGAAGATCTCTGTGTACTGTGATTTTTGTTGTGAGCTCTCACATGACAGTGCTTATTCTAGCAAGCATATATAATTGAAAGAAATGCAGGCATTGAATTCAATGGGACTCCCTTTTAACTTGTGTGACTTTGAACCACACTTTTTTTGGGCCAATAGTTACCAAACACACATGCTGTTACATACAGACAAACGTTTGTATGCACACTCTGGCACACACTCATGCAATAGTTCCCCCTTTGTATTTCGAATAAGAAATAGCCAGGAATTCAGCTGTAGCAGGGACAAGATGGGATTTGACAGACAGGCCAAGGAAGTTATTGTGCACAAGTGCTGTATAAATCCTCCGGGTGTTGGGGGTGTTCTGTGTGCCCTAGCAAAGCTCCTGCAATGTTTGTATCATGCCTTGGGTGGACAGTTACTTGGGGCAGTGTCCATTCTTGAGTGCATTTTATGTTGACTTTTGATACTTATTTTCATAAACTCTATGCTGCAAATTCAAATTTTTACATTTATAGAATTAAAAAAAATTTACCCATTCCCTGTATTTTGGATCACCCCATGTATATACATGTATGACATTGAGTGTGTATAAGTGATGAAGTGCCCATGAGTATTATTCACTGGTGAGTGTGATTGCATGTGTCAGAGGATGTGAGTGTGGGTGTCTGTGCACATGTATGTAATGATGAGCATCTGGAAGTGAAGGTGAGAATTATGGGAATATGTTAGAATGGACGTGATCTGTGCACGCATGTGTGAATGATTGCATGTGTGTGCTTGGTGGCTATGCGTGTCTGTGAGTGTGCGTATGTTTGAGGCTGCATGTTCATGAACGTGTCCTTCCCTCTTATGGGATGGTTCTGAGGCCAGCCTTATGGTCATGAGGGGAAAAGACAGGATGTCTTAGCAAAAAGGTAAAAGGGCAATCTACTTATTCCTCAGTAAATCGTCAAATGGTTTTTTAGACATACTACTGTATCTTCTTTTCCTAATTAGGCTTAAATATGCAGTAAAATCAAATGTGAAATAAAAACAGGGGGTGAGGAATTGGTCTGAAAATAAAAGAAGATAGAATTGGTCCGTTAAAAAAAAAAAGAAAGAAAGAAAGAAATGAACACATACCCCAGAACCCAGCAGGGATGAGGACTAGTGACAGGCTAACCCACAGCAGATGACACCGCGGCCGAGCAGGAGCCGCAGGGAGGGTAGCAAGGAGCCCCAGGTTTCTCCAAGATCTGCAAAGATCACGTCCTGGAAACCCTCTGACTTTTTTCCTTTGACACCTGCTGGGCAAGATCGGGAAAAAGATTCTGTTTGAAAGACAAAGTCTCCATCTGGTGGCTAAATACAGAATTGCAGCTCCTCTGGTGCAGTTTCAAAACAAAGCGACACATCTCCTAGAGCGAAGGGCATGTCCCTCCTCCCCCGCGCCCCCATCCAGGCAGTCTGGGCAGATTTCTGCGCCTCAAAAGCCTCCGCCTTCTGCAGCCCCTGCCTTTCCCCACTCACACTTCCCTTCAAAGGCTCTCCCACCATCTCGGCCACCACAGCTGTCTAAGTATCGCGCGTTTGTATTTCTTTCCTCCCATACACTTAGCCCTTATTAAGTCACTTCACCGTGTTACCTATAGAGAAGTCACGCTCAGAAGCTGCCAGAGGTGTGTTTTCTGGATATTCATTTTCAAAAAACCGAGACTTACGTTTCGCCTAACAGCATGGCAGAGAGTACACAGTTGCTTGTTTGTTTGTTTGTTTGTTTGTTTGTTTTGAGACAGTAGTTCTATAGTTTAGGCTAGTCTTGAACTCACTATGTAGCCCAGGCTGACCTTATATTCATGGTAATCCTCCTGCTTCAGCCTCCTGGGATGCTGGCACGCTCACTTTTAACAGAGGAAGCTCAGGAAATCTGCTTATTTGCCTCTGTGGACACTACTGTAGATTTGCTCCTGTGCTGAAGTAGGTGCAGGGTGGGCTATCAGCCTAAATAAGGAAACACAATCTGCAGGCAGGTTCCACCTGGGGAGAGACTTGACCTGTTGATTTGCTGAAATGTTTTGGTTGCCTCTTTGGGTTTATGGGGTCACTTCCCTGGCAGCTGTAAGGATCAAAGTTCTGGTATATCCCCATGCTGCGAGGAGAACCTTGGCTTTGACCACAGACAGTGAGGCAGTACAAACTAGAGTGCAGGGTGCTTTG
>RJWM01047528.1:0-11880 GCA_004363535.1 Dasyprocta punctata | reverse complement strand
TCTTTTACTCGCTTTGGTCTTCCTTGCATTGTCTTAAAATAATCAAAATATAGTTGCACTTTTATGTATCTGAGAGAGGAAAAATTGATAATAATTCTTAATTTCAACATAAAAATTTAATTATAAGAATATACCGAGTACTATTTATGAAGTATTGAATCAGTTGGTATCAGTTTAATAGTGTAGAAAACTGTTAGTGGAAATTGAAAACTATTTCTTAAAGTTAGTTCTTAAAATAGTTATGTCCATATTAACTTAATGATGTAGTTTATTCATGTATTTCAAATAATAAACCACGAATAATCACGTAATAAATCATTAATGAAGCTTTATCTTTTTCACTGATTTACATTTCTAGAATTATGCATTTTCCATGATTTTTCATTAAAGTAGTAAGAAATAAAAGTGTGTGCCAAAAAAGGTATGGATTGTTGGGTAAGACCTGTATGTTTTTTTTTTTTTTTTTTTTTTTTTTTTTTTTTTTTTTTTTTTTTGTGGCACCGGGGATCGAACTCACAACGTCACGCCGGCCAGGCAGGCGCTTAAGCTGCTGAGCCAAACCCCCAGCCCCTAAGACCTCTATTTTAACTACAATTTTGAATACTTTACTGTGGTTATTTATGCAATTTGTGTACTTAAACTGTACTGTAAATTAAAGTGGGGAACTTTGAAAATTAGTCCTGATTTTTTTAATATATACCTGCTCAGACAGCTTAAATGAGATTTAGGTGACAGGACACAAAATGGAATTGTTTATAAAATTCAAGTGAACTAAGAAAACGAATGTAAAAGTTTGATTAAAATGATATTTTACGGAAAACTTGGGCTAAGTAAAAGCGAGTGTCACCTATACTCATTCCAGTTGTAGAAACAGTGGGTATTTACTACTTCTAGAGGGAAGAATGGAAAATTTGTAAGTATGGCATCCTGAATATCATGGGTCTCTGTGGTATTTCTGCTCATAATAGTGACTGTTTTCTTTATTGGCGAAACAAATGAGTAGAAAAATAAAAGCATTAAGCCGGGCGTGGTGGCGCACGCCTTTAATCCCAGCACTTCGGAGGCTGAGGTAGGAGGAGCGTTGTGAGTTTGAGGCCGGTTTGGGCTACAACGCGAGTGCAAGGCCGGCCTGAGCTACATAGTGCAACCCTGCCTCAAAAAATACCAGGGCCAGGAGTTTGGCTCAGCGGCTTAAGTGCCTGCCCGGGCAGGCGCAAGGCTGTGAGTTCAATCCCCGGTGCCGAAAAAAAAAAAAAAATCAATAAAAAAAATAAAAGCATTAAATGTCTTATATAAATGATGTTGCAGATATGAAGAATACTAACAATGGAGTAAATTTAGAGGAATCTCTGTTGTCATTAACACATGCACCATGACTTAATTAGTTTTAAAAGCCCTGTTTGGGTTAAACAGAAAACATATTATCCCCTCGAGATATCCATCACAGTAAGATTCTACAGAAATCAAAATTTGAGGATAACTTCTTTACAAACTTGTTCTTTCTTCTTGGTTATTTTTTCTTTATTATAATGTTTTAATATACTACTTTATTAATGTATCAGTTAGGGTTTACTAGAGAAACAGATATAACACCAAATATACAACTGTATAAGAAATAACAAGATTGGCTTACAAAGGTCAGCCACAAGGTTGAATAAAGGAGCGTGCAGAGGGTGTCTGCAAGCTGGAGGGGGAAGGGTCCAGCCCAAGGGCTGGAGCTTACTGCAGTGTCCTATGCAAGTCCGTATCAGGAGGCCGATGGGTCTATGATGGAACACTGAAGAATCTATGACGGAAGGCTGAAGAGTCTACGACGAAGACTGAGGAGTCTACGACGAAGGCTGAAGAGTCTACGACAAAGCTGAACAGTCTGTGCCAGAAGCCAGGCGACGATGTCCAAGCTGAAAGCAAAGACTGGAGCTCCTCCGAAGAAGCAGCAGCCAGTCCCTTCTCATTCACCTTTTTATAGTATGCAGGCTGCTCCCCTGGGGTGGGTGTAACTTCACAAACATCCTTGCCTTCCTTTGGACAAAATGAGGATGTTTACAAAGTAAGACCCCTGGCTCCCTCCCAAGTCTTTCAGTTAAACTTCTGGCCTTCTCAAATTGTAACAATGACCAGGTAACTGTGCTCTACACCTCAGGATGTAGAGCTGCTGAGTTGCTTAATTAAGCTACTAGACTTCTCAAGTTGACACAATGTATAAACCGTAACAATTAATGTGTGCTTGGTACATTGCAAATTTAAGGTTTTGCACCTAACAATCTACACATAAGTGATTAATTCTTCAGACAATAAATTACATATTTTTTATCCACATTTAGGGTTAAGATGATATATTCCTTAAGGAATACGGAAATAGACAACAGAATATATTTCCACAGAATGTGACTTTGGAAGACACTGAAAACTTAATTAGAAACCATTCTCTTAAAAAATAAAAAGAAACCATTCTCTTAATAATTTTAGTCAAGTAGATGTTTTCCAATTTTGAGATGAGGATCTTCAATCCCTTCAGATCAGAAGGCTCCAAAAAATGTATGATATTTTTATATAGTGGAGTACTATTCTGCCTTACAGAAAGGATAAACTTGAGTCATTTGTTGGTAAATTGATGTACTTTGAGACCATAGTGTTAAGTAAAATAAATCATAGAATCTTAAACCAAAATATAAATAGTTTTATGAAAGTTTGATAAGAGAGATTAGGGAGATGATTACTTTGCAAAGTGGAAAGGGACAAAGAAATAGGATAGGGACAGAAGGAAGTAGAAGGGGATACAAAAAGAACTACAATCTGTTGTGTACCTGTACCAAATACTTACAAGGAGCGTAATTATTATGCAATGAAAACATGTGCTAATAAAACATAAAAACTGAAAGAAAATGATCTATCAAAAGAAGAAGAAGATCTGACACTCAGCAGGGCCTATAAGAGTATAATGCAACTTCAGAATATATTCTAGATATTGAACATATTACAGTCAATGAAATTGTGGAATTATTTTGTTCGTTTAATTATTTATTTCATAGTTTTCATAGCTCTATTAGCTTATTATATATTTTCAATCATTATCTTTCCATAACTTCTTTTGAACATATTTATAATAGTTGGCTTAATTTCATTATCAGCAAAATGCAATAGTTAGGCTCTCTTGAGACTGGTTTTTATAGAATACATACAGTATATTGGTCACATTTCCTGTTGTTACACAAGTCTCGCACAATGCATTGTTTATTCTTTATTACACAAAAAGTATTAGGATTTTTGCATTCTGTTATATTTATAAAAATCATTTTGAAATTTTCATCATACAATTCAATTCAGTTTCTAATTGTTCATTCAAAGCTTGTATAGTCTTGAATGAATGATGGATAGAGGTATAGAAAGCCTAATACTTCCTCAAGCAATTCCAACTTGATAGGACTTTACAAGTAGACTCCACTTTCTTTTTAAGGTGTTGCATGCTTGTTAGGGTGATCCAACTGTGGAAATTACTCTAGCTCAGGTATATTATCTAAATTCTAAGGCTGTCTTAGTGTATAAGTTGGAGGTTCTGAGTATTAGAAAGTTTGAAAGTAGAATAATTTCTTCTCTGTTCAAAGTTCTAACATCCTCTAGAATTTCTCACATGATAGCATTTTTATCACTAAAATCTGTAGTATCCACTCTTTAACAGGCTTCAAAGAAGCACTTCTTGATAAAAGCAGTCAATTCCTTATTCAAAGACATACAGTGGTTTTCTGTCACTCCCCTACTCAATTTCTATTCATAGTGTCAAAGTCCCATAATTTCTAGTTGTTCTTTCTCTTGAAAACTTTTCTCAACACCTCAACTCACTGGTGATATCATGCTATGCTTAAACTCTGTTTCTTTCTCCTATATTAAAGAAATTATCCTCAATCAGAAAAGTAGATATCAAAAATTGGTCTCATGTTTTTGGATATTCATATTAGTGATCTAAACTCTAAACACAGTTGTGTTACATATTTAGCTCAATTTGATATGGATGTACAATGTGAGAGTTTCTCATAACATATGTATGTTGTAAATCAGTGCAGAATTTCTTCACGAAAAATACCCAGAAATAATTCGCAAAATATTATAGTTTTCTTTTTTCTGGAGAGCGTTCTGCTTTGGCTTCCAAAGCTTCAAATCAATGAACAAATAAGTGAATGAATAACCTTCTTCTTTTTAAAAGGTTTATGAAATATTTCTTCAGTACTCTAATGTGAGACTCCCACTTAAGCAGACTCAACAATACAAAACTTTCAACTGGGAAAGTGAACTGATTAAAAATGAATATTCTTTCTCGGTAAGGACTACTGTAGCTGTTTTACCCTATACTACAGCTCTCTTCATTAAGAGATTCTGAGCACAACCATTGGGTGTTTGTCAGTTTCCTTCCACCTGTGTAAATAAAAAATTTTAAGACACTAAACATAACAAATTTTAATTGAACAAAGGATGAACATTCGAATCTAGAAGTTCAGGAAACACCCCCATGTAATGTGAACAGAGAGTATTTCTAAGTTGAACACAGCAGTAAAATACAGTGGTACCCTGACTAAATAAAGCTCAGTGTGCGCCTTAATTTGACATAATCTCATTACTTGACTATCACTGGGAAGCTAAAGTTTAGCTGCCTATACTGGGATGAAACACAGCTCTCTGACTTATCTACATCTGAGGTTAGGAAGTTAGTGTTTCATTTTATAGGACATACCTAAACTTTGAGGTTAGTAAATTAGTTCATGCTTCATTTTATAAGAACTCAATGTACCTGAGGCAGCTTGAGGCTGGCATTCTGCTTAGTAAATATAACACATTTTTCAAATCCTGATATTTATTTTAGTTTATTCTAACTACATTATAGTTATTTTATTTGCATTCAAATCACCAAGACTTTAAGAATTAAGGTACCCAGGGATGTAGCTCAGTAGTACAGCCCCTACCTAGTAAGTGTGAGGCCCTTGGTTTGATTCCTGGTACCAAAAAGAATTAATGTGACATCAGGACGTGACGATATACTTACTCACTTAGATAGTGATCCCTCAGTCCGGTTGACTGGTGATTCTTCAATGCCTTCAAACAGTTTTCTAATGTACTATGCAGTCTATTTAGTTTCCTCCCAGGTCTTAGTAGATAGATTGGTCTCTTTAATCTAATATAAGTGGAAGTACTTGTTCAGATTGTCAACGCAATCCTCCTTAAGGGGGCCTTAGAATTTAAAATGAATTCTATTTCCTAGCCTTTGAGAAATTCTATGTAAGCCAGGATTCTTGCTTGTTTCCACATCAAAGTTTTAAATGCCTCCAAAATTGAACCAGTATGTCAAAGTCAATTTGTATATTTTTAAACTGACTAGTGGGCTGATTTTGCAGATATTGAATTCAGAGTACAAAGTCAATACAGAATCTAAACATTATTCCAGAATGCCAAAGTCAGTATCCAAACACCACTTCCAGCTATCTTCTCTGGACTTCAAGAGATCAGTCAAGTTGGTCACATTTCAGAGATACAGGTTTCGAGAAGGAAATCTTGGAAAAATAAAAAATAACCATAGGATGTAGTATCAAGATGTATCAATGGACAGCAATGTCAAAATTTTTGATAATGTGTACACAGTATATATGAAATCTTATACTTGAGATAAAAAAGGAGAGAAAATATCTTTTTTTACCCCCCACGAAAATATCTATCTTACATAAATAAGTTATATGATGTTCAAAATGAAATAGAGTAACTCTGGGCATTGATTTGAATAACATAGTACTTTGGTTACAATTCATTTGTTCTTTTGTTTGTTACTTTTTTTGTTTTCTTTTTTTTCTTAGAGATTAATTCTTTCTGAAAAAGTGAAATCTCTCCTACAGAATTAAAACTAAAGATATTTTGACTTGGTGACGGTATATAACCTAAATGCAGTATTAATCATGAAATTTAATTCAGGAATACCAATTTGTGTTTTTCCAATACAACTGTGAAATTAAAAATACATTATTATGTATTCAGTGAAAGAGACAAAAAGTGACTTATTTGGATGGTATATTTAATTTAAAGATTTGTTGAAACATGGAATTTTAGAACATAATGGATATATCATCACATTTGTATCTATATAGGAAAAATTCTTTTAAACATGTGAATATGATTTTAATAAGTGAGTCTATTAGAGAATAACATGGATAATCTCATCATAATTCCTTCCTTTGTATAACAGTAATTTTATGAACGGAAAACTCACAGATAATTGGATCAGAACATAAGGGTAAAATCATCATTATACTAACAAATTACAATTTCCTAGATTTTTTTTCCAATCAGGAAAGCCTCACAAGAAAAAAAAAAAATTAAGACAGCTAATTTGATGCACCAGGGCTTTCAATATTCATTTGGACTAATAATATCTGAAATAGCAATGGTCAACCCCATTAAGACTTGAAAATAAAACATATAGCAATGCAAAACTGCAGTTTTCCAATCTAAATTAATATGAAAATTTTATTTAAAAAACTGTAGGTGTTTTCCTGTGTTGTAAGAAATCCATAAGAGTAACTTACTGATGCAAGCCTGAAATAATAGCTATACTTAAAATAAGAGATTCTGTGAAATCATTACAACTTTCAACACTGGTGAAAGATGACGAAAACAACTGCCCAAAACATAGTGAATTCTATTAGTCAATTTTCCCATCACTGGGACAAAATACCTACACCCACAAATGAAAGGAAGATAAATTTAGTCTTACTCATGGTTCAAAGTTTAGCCCATGGTCAGCTAACTCCATGTCAGAAACATCAGGATGGAAAGGTGTGGTGAAACAAAGCTTCTTATTTCATGGAAGCCAAGAAACAAAGCCCGAGAATAGTACCAGAGACCAAAGACCAGCAACCAGATATAGCGCTCAAAGTCACACATACAGCTAAATAAAAAATACAGAAGTGTGCTCTACTAACCCTAGAAAACTCATAAATCAATCAAAATGGCAATTAAGCTTAACCGTTACATATAACTCTTTCTCAACCTGACATCTGAAAATATCTCCTTAAACCATACTTAAACTCTAAATATGTACAGATTATAATTTGGTATAATATGAATTAACTACTTCTTTTGAAACCAAAAATGCGTGAATTAACTCCTCAAATTTTTAACAACTCCAGAATTCCTCTAAAGTCCAAGTCCAAAGCTACCTCTGAGATTCCGGGTGAACTCTTACCTGTAAAACCTTGAGTATTCAAAACAGAAGTTACATATTCCTTGGTGTGTGCTGTTATAGAGCCAACATACCACTTTCCAATGGGAAAGGGTTAGGGGGATAGGAAATAATAGGACCACAGTAAGATTGAAACTAGAAGGGCAAACACTAAGTCCTGAAGCGCTATGTCCATTATCTGGGAATGTAAGATATTGCCTCATTAGTTGTAGACCACATGGCTTCTCTTTTGCCTGGCTTTACTCTTGGCTTGCTGCTTACCTCAGCAGATGTATCACATTCCTGGTATCTCTGACTTTCTGGATTCCCCATGGCACCGCTGGATTCACTCTCACAAACTTCACATAGTCCTATTCAGCAAAACAGTGCCTGTCCTCCCTACTATTCCACAAATCATGTGTTCTTCATGGTACTAAAACCAGCATCACATGGATGACAGAGTAACCGGGTCCTCTTGGACTATGGGTTCATCAGCTTCTAAGTACACGCAAAGCTGTGTATGGTGAAATGATTCCTGAAGATACAATTATCTAGGTGGTTCTTTTCAGGGTTCAGGACTCTTCTCAAAAGAAAGATTTACACTTTTACATGTTTGAGCCAAAAATGAGTGATGTCTTACTAATTATAAAATGCCTTCAAGATATCTTTTTTCTTGTCCATGGTTAAAGTACTTGGTTTCTTTTTAATGCCAGTAGCCTCAGCAATCACATCTCTGTTGGCTGAAATTTTATGTGTACTTCATTTCTGGCCAAAATGTAAGTTTCTTTTTTTCCTAATTTTTCTGTCCTGCTTTTAGCTGTTGATATGCCACTGTAACTCTGGCTAAAAACAGCCATCATTTATCATACTACAGTCTGAACATTTCTCTGCCTGCTGAATTTTCCTTCCATGCCTAAATTAAGCTTCATGTGAAGTTTATGACACAGGCCCAGTGGAGACAATTTCCCTACTAAAATGTATCATGACCTGTTATCCAATGAAGCTTTCCTTCCAAACTGAAATCTCATGAACCTGACTTTACTAATCGCATACCTGCCAGTATTTTGATCTTTTAACCTCTGTACAGAATAGCTCATCACTTTCTGCTTATGGCACTGTAGGGCTACTCCAGTGCTTCCACGTCTCCAAACCTTTCCAAACTCTTTGTTTGATTCAGTTCCTTCTTCCCTAGCCTTTCGTTCAATTTAGGCTACAAACCTATTAGTTGTTCTCACTCAAATTCAGGATTGGTATTCCCTCTTCGGTAAATTCATCATTCAGTTGTACTCAGTACTGTGCTAAGGCAATCAACTGTATGTTTCTTACTCAAGTTGACAAAAGAGTTAACCATCACAGTTTTAGACAATTTAACTGTTCCAGCAATGCGAACTCTCTTAAGTTTCCTTTTTCTAAATATTTCACCAGATTACACTAAGTCGATATGATAGTTCTATTTTCTATGGATATTGCATGTTTTCTTTTCTTTTTTTTCTTTTTTTTTTTTTTTTTTTTTGTGGCACTGGGGATTGAACTCACAGCCTCATGCCTGCCAGACAAGCGCTTAAGCCACTGAGTCAAATTCCCAGCCCTAGTTTTTCTTAATTATAGTACTTGTTCAGCACATGTGAGAAACAACACGTCTAGTATTCAGAGAAGTAATGTGGGCATTTTCATATATATCGTGAAAGAAACAATATAAAGAAGTAAGATCTCTGCTAGTCTTTGCACAGTGTGGATAACACCAGTAATGTTCCATATCAATTATTAATAATATAAGGATGAATAATTCAGACATTGAGGAATAAATCTGAAGTCAGATTCTGCTGAAATTATATTTGGGTATTTTGGAAAGACCAACCACAGTCTCAGTGTGAGGGTCATGTTCCACATTATCAGTCATCTCAGGAGAAGGAAGATTTCATAAATAAAAAATATGTAAATGAAGACAAATTGTAATAATAATAGGAAAGAAAATTCTTTTATTATAAACTCAATCATTTTGAGGTGATATATCTATGTACTTAGAATGAAATAAATCTATAAGAGTTATTATTCCAGGGATTTCTGGGGTTATTTTCAGAGCACATTTTTTTGGGGGGTGTGGGGGATAGGTACCAGGGATTGAACTCACAACCTTGCCCCTGCCAAGCAGGCGACCAAGCCACTGAGTCAAACTCCCAGCCCTACTTTTTTTTGAGGCAGGATAGCACTGTGTAGCTCAAGCCGGCCTTGCTCACATTGTAGCCCAACCCAGCCTAGAACTCACAACGCTCCTTCTACCTCAGCTTCGCCAGTGCTGGGATTAAAAGCGTGCGCCACCACACACAGCTTCAGAGCACATTTTTAAAGTGTAGTGGGAAGCAACAGAAAAAAATATCTACTATTTTATTCCCAAATTGGACAATTAGCAAAATATAAGACGGTGTGAGTCTGTACTAGGAAATCATAAGGTTGTTCCCAAATCTGTTGCTTCATTTTTTATTAGCATTATTTTCATTACAAATTTTCAGTGGGAAATATGTGATAATTCAATTCATGTATACAGAGTTTAACGATCAAATTATCATTTCTAATCCTGAAACTATTAAGTAAGTTTTAATACAAAATAATTCTACACTGTTATGCTATATTTCAATACAGGCATAAAGTATGAACCACTTACTTGCCTTTCAATAGCCTCATTTTTCTTCTGTTCAAATATTTGAGCTGGTCTCTTTTCATTATTTATAAAATGCAAAGTATGTTATTATGAACTATGGTCAGTGGACTGTGTTGTTGAACATTGCAAATTGATTTTTTGTGTTTTGGTAACTGTTATTCAAGTCTTTTTTACCTTCTGTCCTCACCACATATCTCAGATTCTATTAATCACTATTTTACATTCAGTTTAAAATTCCTAGTTTCCATATGTGTGAAGGAACTTGTGGTATTTGACTTCCTGTGCCTGGTTTATTTCACTTAACGTAATGGCCTCTAGCTCCATATGTTCTGTTCAAACAATAAGACTTAACTTTTTTTTGTAACTAGATGATATTACTTTGTGTAATGATCAAATTACCATATTTTCTTTAATTTGGTTTTGCAGATAGGCACTTAGTTTATTCATATCTTAGATACCATGGCTAGCAAAAATATGGCAATGTACATGCCTCTTTGGTAATTTGTTTTGATTTCTTTTGGATATACATCCAGATGATCCAGAAGAGGGACAGTGAGATCATATGGTGAACTTACTTTTTATAAAAATATTGAGCTTTCGTGCTGTACATGGTAATGACTGTACTAACTTGGTGAATGTAACTTTAGCTATACACCTTTTTCTATTTATTTTAAAAAAGCAAAACAGAAAAAATGTAGAAGTAATACAGAATTTCAACAATAAAGCAGTAAGAAATCAATACTTAGCCGGGCATGGTGGTGCATGCCTTTAAACCCAGCACTCCGGAGGCTGAGGTAGGAGGAGCGTTGTGAGTTCGAGGCCGGCTTGGGGTACAACATGAGCGCAAGGCTGGCCTGAGATACATAGTGTGACTCTGCCTCAAAAAACTAGGGCTAGGAGTTTGGCTCAGTGGGTTAAGTGCCTGCCTGGTAGGTGCAAGATTGTGAGTTCAATCCCTGGTTTTAAAAAAAAAAAAAAAAAAAAAAAAAATCAATACTTGTCAATACATTACATATTGTTATCTTAGAAGTAGTTGCTCAATACTCTTTGTAGTGCTTGATATCTAGATGCTTCCCCTAAAGACTCATGTGCTTATAGATGGGATTTTTGGAGCTGATTGGGTCACGGGGTGTGAGACTCATCACTACATTAGTCCACTGATGAGTTTATAGATAAATATGACATTAGGAGGTGAAGCCTGGTTGCAGAAGACAGGTCCTTGAGAACGTGGTAGGGAAGAATGTAGCTCTTTCCTTGCTTCCTTGATCTTTCTGCTTTCTGTCGCTATGCCATGAGCTGTTTCTCCTCTGCCGTGCCATATGGCCTTGGAGTTAAGCAACTATGGAGTGAATCTCTACAAACTGAGTCGAAACAAACTTCTTCTTCTTTACATCGTAGACCTAGAATATTGTGTCTCAGTGACAATGTATGTAGGATACCATTAAAAGGACTAATAAGAGGATTTTTAATTTAAATAGTCTCATTTACTATATATTGGTCTAAGATAAATTGAGGCAGAATGTAATCCTATAATGATAAGAAAATGCAAAAGAAAGAATATACCAGAGGTGTTTCATTGTGATTTATCAATTACACTTTAGGTCTAATAATATAATATGTCTAATAATGTATATCAAATATGTATATTTGATAATATTTGTAATATTTGTATAATATATGATATTTGTAATCAATGATATTTGCAATGATATTTGTAACAAATATAAAATATGTCTAATAATCTCTCAAATAGTCCCAAAAGAGAAAACTGGAAATCTACACACAGCAAAACTACCCCCACAGAGCCATGCTATAATATGTATGCATGTAAATAATGAGGTGTTTGTACACTATCTAATGATTGCTTATTTCAAAGTAAATAGCACACAGTAGACCTTGGAGTTCCATCGAGAACTGAACTTTAGAAAGGTGTTCAACTACGTGGCTTGTCTCTATCTTTATTAATTATAGAGATATTGGTTAGTAAGCTTATATTTCAACTTCAAGTGAATAATTAGAAAAT
>RJWM01047527.1:0-11881 GCA_004363535.1 Dasyprocta punctata | reverse complement strand
TGTGTGACCAGCTTTGCTCAGTGACCAAGGAGCGCTGGTTCTGGGATGCCCTGCCCTCCCGAATTCCCAAGACTCTGTGGTCAAGTCCCTTAGGAAATATGTGGTAGGACTTCACAAACTCATCATGTTTCCCCGTGGATCATGTCCCCTCAGACTGCTTATAATCCCTGATAGAATGTCCACGCTGAATGCAGTTGTTACACTGCATTGTTTAGGGAATAATGACAAGAAAAACATCTGTACGTGTTCAATATCGATACAATATACAACCTGCTGTATGTATGTATGTATGTGTGTGTGTGTATATATATATATATATATATATATATACATATATATACATATATATGTATATATATATATATATATACATATATATACATTTTTGGTTTTTTTGCAGTTCAGGCTGGCCTTGAGTTCACTTTGTAGCCCAGGCTGGCCTCAAACTTGTAAGGATCCTCCTGCCTCAGCCTCCCAAGTGCTGGAATTTAAGGCATGTGCCACCATGCCCAGCTACTTTTTTTTGTTTTTGTTTTTGTTTTAAATGTGGCTTTCTTTCTTCCTTTTTTTTTTTTTTTTTTTTTTTTTTTTTTTTTTTCAGACAGGGCCTCGTAATATAATCCAACCTGACCTTGAACTATGTAGCCTAGGCTAGTCTGTAACTCATCATCCTCCCGTCTCAGCCTCCGGAGTGCAGGGATTACAGACACGCCATCATGCTGGCTTCCCCTGAACATTTCTGACCCACAGTTATCTGCATCTGCATACACACACCTGTGGGAAGCGCCAACTCTGTACCACCCCAGTGCGCCGTCCAGCCAGAGCAGATGTTTGTGGCTGCAGGTTTAGGACCATGGGTCAAGAACTGTAGGCATTGCCGGGTGTGGTGGTGCACGTCTGTAATCCCAGCACTTGGGAGGTTGAGGCAGGAGGATTGCTGCGAGTTCGAGACCAGCCTGGGCTACAAAGTGAGCTCACGGCCAGCCTGAACTCCATAGTGAGACCCTGTCCCAAAAAGACCGGAAAAAAAAAATTGTAGGCCTCACTCCAGGGGATCTGGAACTGAAAAAGCAAAAGCTGGCAGATACTCCTGCAAATTCTGAAAATGGCTTAATTACTCCTTTGTCGGGAACCTCAGTTTTGAGGGGGCTGAGACAGGCTAGGCAAACTCAGGGCTCACAGACGTTCCTTGAGAGTTGCACGCCTACATGCACAGCTGAGCAGGGATATGTGTCACAATTTTAAGGTAACGAAGGAGACAGAGCCCAGCCTGGTGGCGCACACCTGTGATCCCAGCACTAGGGAGCCTGAGGCAGGAGGATTCAGGTGGGTTCAAGATCAGCCTGGGCTATGTAGCAAGACCCTGTCTTAACAACAACGAAAAAAGAGATGCATAAAATGAAGGCAAAGATTGCAAGCAAGCTTTCTTCTGCTTTTAGTTACCCACTGGGCATCCGCAGTCCCAACCTCTAGGTCCCTGTCACAGGAGGAGATGGCTAAGCTTTGCGGGGGGAGGGGGAAAGATAGGGAGGAGGAGGAATGAGGAAAACCAGCCTTTCCAGAGGAGAGCCAGAACAAGATCACTCACAGGACTCACTGATTATATCACAAAAAAAGGATTTCCAGGAGCCACAGATCAACGGAATGTTACTGAACCATTGAAAAAGAAAGGACTGTAAACAGACAAAGAGATGTGGCAACTGGAAGGTCACAGATGACGTTGGAGGAAGCCGGAGTGACAGTGCTAGAGGAGTGATGGGGGGGCAGAGGCAGAGGCTGGGGAGCCTGCGACAGCGGCGGAAAGGTTTTTATTTTAGAGAAAAGTCATACCCGCCTGGCGAGGCAGAGGTGGGCAATGCACAGGCCAGAATTAACAATGTTCATGGGGAGGGGGCAGACTGAACAGCTCCGGAGTCTGACCTGGCACGCCCCGTCTAGTCCAGAAGATCCACACCTTTACTGAACCGAATACAGTATTTTTTTTAAAAACTAGCTAGAAAATGTTCTTACCGGGGTAGAAAAAAGATGCTTATTGGGTAGTGTGTGAGTTTTTCTCCACTTGCTGGTCACAGACTCATCGTTTCTTATTTTCTCCATCTTCAATGAAGGTCAAACACTTGGCCTCCCAGCAAGCATATCAAGGTACTTATTTTTATTTTACATTTTTGGTTTTTGAGACAGGGTCTTACTTTGTAGCCCAGGCTGGCCTTGAACTCAGGGGCACCCTGCCACCTCACCTTTGCCTCCAGCAGAGTGCTGGAATCATAGGTGTGCGCCACCACACCTCGCTTCATTTTTTTTTTTTAATTTTTAAATTATTTTTAGCCCTTGTGTACTTTATTACATTCCCCCTCGGTGCTGGTTATCTCCCCATCCACCCCACTGATAAGCACGACATCCCCAGTTCCAAGGATAAAATCTGCTTCTTGTCGCGCGATGGAGTCCACAATTCTTTATGGCTCTCAAGAGTTGCGGGGAAGCCCGTGATCATCACTAGGTCTGTAGAGCAATTCTGAGAACGTCAGGCTTGAGGGTGCGAGGTGTTAAGAGAGCGCTGAGGACGAGCCCCGCAGGCCCCCGGCCTCAGCCCCTCTTGGTGGGGCCCGTCCCTGAGTGTCACGGAGGCCCGCCAGGCTGGGCTTGTCCCGCGCCAACCGCGAGCGCCGGAGTTCACGCGTGGCCCGTGGGCAACCTCTGGGGCCGCCTCGGAAACGTACGAACCGCCCCCCACCCCGTCCAGGGCACCCGAGTCTGAGCAGCGCGGCCTCTGCAGCCGCGTGCGACCCAGGACCGAGGAGCCCTTCTTTCCGAGGAAAGAAACTCGGCGCAAGTGGGGACGCGGCGAGACCGCACCGAGCCAGCCCTGCTCTCGGCCGCTCCTCGCCCGCGGCGGCGTTCGCGCGGGGCCGGGGAGCGGGCGGCGGCGGCGGGCGAGCACGGCCCAGGTGGGTCCCGGCAGGTGAGGCGGGGCGCGGCCCCTCCCGCGCGGCGGGCGGCTGGGGGTCGCGGCGCGGCGGGGCGGGGCCGGGGTGGGCCCGGCGGCGCGGGGGCGGGCGGTTCGGCGGCTCCCCGCCCCGGGCCCGCCCCTCCGCGGCGCCATTTTGCAGGCGGCTGTCGCGGGGACCGGAGGAGGCGGCGGCGCGGCGGCCTTGGGGACGGCGGGGCCGAGGTGTGGCGCGAGACGGAGCCCCGTGAACCGCAGCCAGGTGAGAGCGGGGGCCGCCGCGCCCCGCGCCCAACCCGCACCTGCCGCCCCCGCGCCGGACGCGAGCTGCCGACGCGCCCACGAGGCCGGCCTGGCACGGCCCCCGCGCGCTGTCACCGGCCCGCGGCGCGGCCTGCGCGCTCCCGCCGCGCCCGGCCCCGCGGCCCCGGGATGCGCGGCGGCCTCGGCCCCTCCGCGCCGCTCCGAGCCGGGCCGGGCGCCCGCCGCGCGCTCCGGCCTCAGCCGCGGGGCCGCGCGGACAGGGCTCCCCGGGAGCGGGGTCGCGTCCGCCCCACGTCCGCGCGTCCCGGGTCGCGCCCCTCGGCCCTCTCGGCGCCCGGGGTGGTGCGCGCGGCGTCGGGATCCAGGGCTGTGCTGGGGGCGCCGGCGGCGGGGGCGCCTTCAGATCCTGCGTTCTTCCGTCCCACAAAGCCTGCGCCAAGTAATTTTAGAAGCGGCGGCTGCGACCTTAGGGCCTCTCTTTCCGGCTGGACCCCCTCGGGGGTCCGGGTCTCCCTTAGTTGCCGCCTTCCCGGAGAGGGAAATATACATTTCGAGCGTGACTACTTTAAAGGGCGCAGCATTTTGTCCTCGACTTGGCCCTGGATGTCCCCTCGGATGGGTAGGTGGTGGGAACTCTGTCCGCAGGCTGGAGGGTGCCAAGTGTGACTGATGCGAATTATCGACTGTCACGGCGAACGCTCTGTGAGGGCAACTGCAGGTGGAAGAAAGTTCCCCACCGGGCTTTCTGGGGCCGGCGCATTTGCTGTGGCCGTTTTATTTCTGCAGGGCTGGGAGACGGCAGCCGGAAGATGCTGTCCCCGCTGACGTTTGGGTTCTCCTTGCGCAGTGGGGGCCAGCGATGCGCAGGGACACGCGACCAGAGTCCTGAGGCAGTCTGGTTTGAGCTGTCATGAAGGGCCCATGTGACCTCCCGCAGCCGGCTTCCTCCTCGCCACCGCGAAAGCCTGGCTAGCATCAGGGCTGGTGGAACGGTTTCTTTTTATGCTTTGTGTGTTGCGTGCTGTGGAGCTGCTGTCTACACCTGACTCGTCCTGGGACTCTGCCTGCCCGGCCCCCGGAGGTGTGTGTGGATCTGGTGAGCTGTGGAAAGGTCCTTTTCAGCTCAGAAATTTAGTGTTTTGCACAGTTATGGCTGACCTGCCAGCAGCCCTTATGAATATAGTATGACTGTTCACTTCTCATTCATCCGAAGTCTAATTGCTTTTGGGCACCCGTGGATGTGTACGCCACACCTACTAGTTCAAAGGAGGTGGCAGGTGTGCCCAGCAGCTGTCCAGCCCACCTGACTTCCCCCGTGAGGTGTCTGCTTTCTGGACTATTACTGCCTTTGCCGAAGTTGCAATTGGCTTCTTTTGTTACCGGGGCAGGTTTCCTTTTGGTTTTGTTCTTTTCTGCTTCCTTTCTCCCTTCTTCCTTCTCTCTATCCATCCTGGGAAATTGAACCCAGGGCTTTGGCACTGAGCTAGTCCCTCAGCTCTTTTAATTTTGTAAGGTTTTTTTTATTTTCTTTTTTTTGCAGCACTGCGGATCGAACTCACAACCTCGCACCTGCCAGACAGGTGTTTAAACCACTGAGCCAAACTCCTTGCCCTACTTTTTTTGAGGCAGGGTCACAAAGCTCAGGCCGGCCTTGCGCTGGCGTTGTATCCCCAGCCGGCCTGGAACTTACAACACTCCTCTTACCTCAGTCTCCTGAGTGCTGGGATTGAAAGCATGCACCACCACACCTGGCTTAATTGTGTCTGTTTTGAGATAGTGTTCCCCTAATTTGTGATCCTCCTGCTCCAGCCTTCCTGAGGACTGGGGTTACAGTTGTGCATCACCACACCCTACCAATTTCTTCTGGTTTCTTCGCATGGAGTGGGGGTTAATTTTTTGAAAAAGTAGGTCTTTCAGGAAGTTTTCCTGTTGGCAGTTCTTTTCAGATGATTGCATGGCAGTTGTGTTTTCTGACTGTGCCCCATTAGACCGAGATTAAACAGCTATTTGAATGCTGCTTATGAAAATACCTGGCTAACGCTGGGGCTATAGTGCAGTGGCACAGGCACCTGCTTGGCAAGTGTGAGGTCATGAGTTCAATCCCCGGTACCACCCCCCCGCCCAAAAAAAAGTACCTGGCTAGAATACTGTAGGGGCTTTTGCCAGTTTTCTTGCCACATTGCCTGTTGCATTTGTGGAACAAAGTATGGTAGGCTTCACCTTGCAGAAATGAGATACGCATCCAAGGAACAAGCTCATGTAGCCTGCCACTGTCCCTGTCACCATCCATGTGTCTCCATCCATTTACTTGTCCATCCCTCATTAACTTGGTGCCAGGTGCTCTGGACAGATCCTTGCTGAGTAAAGCCTGGCGTCTCGACCCGAGTTGTGTAGTTGAGTTTGCTGGTTACTGCGAATCCCGAGTTGCCCACTACTACTCGTCAGTCTCTGAACAGAAACCCAGGCTCGGTCGGGGGCCCATATCTGGTACCACTGGTAGCTTAAGGAATTTTCTCATTTTGGCTAAGGAAATTAAAAGGCAGCAGTAACAATTTGCAATTATGTGGTGCTTTGTACCTGTAAAGGGAAGGTTTTTAAAAACTTCATTTTATTTAATCTTCTTAGGCTTTTTAAATTTAAACATGTTCCAGCCTTCCCCTGACCTCTTTCCAGGCCTTGCCCATAAAAACGTCCGCATGCCAGTCAGTTGCTTTTCTGAGCCTGATAACCGCATTAATTCATTTTCACATCCTGCTGTTCCTGCAGTTGCTCTCTGCTTGGGGGCGATGCCCCAGTGGGCTTTCTTTTGCTCTTTCATTCTCTCATTTCTGCTCCAGGTTAAGCTGTGCATTGCGGCCTCCGGGGTTTAAAGGAACCCTTTGTGCACCAAGTGGCACTCTTTTTGTTTGTTTTTGGATTTGCTATTTCTAGCCTATTTGGTCACAGGTTTTAGGTTGTCTGCTCTTCCATAATTGAGGTCTCCTCTTGATTTGTACCTTTTGTGGACATTTCACAATTTATTTTTCTCATTTAGCTTTTTTTTTTTTTTTTTTTCCCCCGATACTGGGGGTCAAACTCATGACCTTGCACCTGCCAGGCAGGCACTTATGCCGCTGATCTAAATCTCCAGCTCATCGTTTATTTTTTGAGATGAGGTCTTGCTGTGTTATCCAGGCTGCCTTCATTAAAGTCCTGGGCTCAAGTGATCCTCCTGCTTCAGCTTTCTTTTGTTTATTTATTTATTTTTGCGGCACTAGGGAATCAAACTCTCAACCTCACACCTGCCAGGACAGGTGCTTAAGCCACAGAACCAAACTCCCAGCCCTACTGAGCCAAACTCCAGCCCTCTCAGCTTTCTTTTGCCTTCAGTGTATTTAATGCATTTTACAGTGCCTACTCTGAATAGGGCAGTATTGCTGGTGGGCAGAGGCTGCATGAAGTTAGGTTCCCAGCCTAAATCGAGCTCGTGAGGGAGGAACTTGAGTTGGGAGGCAGCTAAATCCCCCAAGTGGGGCAGGCTCCAGGGATGTTAGGAGTTGGGGCAGGAGCTGAGACTCCTGGAGACCAGATGTATTAGCCTGCTCCACTGCCACAACCATACCAAGGGCAGAGGGGCTTAAACAAGAGAAGTTTAGTTTTCACAGTTCTGGAGGTTGGGTAGTCCTAGATCCAGGTTCTGATCTATTTGGTGTCCTTCTGTCTGTCTGTCTGTCTATCTATCTATCTATCGTCTTTTGGAGACAGGGTCTTACTGTGTAGTTCAGGTTGGCCTCAGAATTATTACGTGGCCGAGAATGGTGTCAACTCACAGCAATCCTCCTGCCTCAGCCTCCCGAGTGCTGGGATTGCAGACTGGAATTACAGACATGGACAGCAAACCCAGCTAGAAGTCACCAGTTCTGTCAGATTATGACCTCTTCCCACCCAAGATCTCATTTAATTTTAATTACCCTCTCAAGGCTCTGTCTTTAAATACAGTCATAAGGTGGGTGTTAGGGTGCAGACCTGTGATACCAGTGCTAGGGAGGCTGAGGAAGGAGAATCACTGGGACTTAGAGGCCAGGCTGAGCTAACATAGTGAGTTCCAGGGCAGTCTAAACTACACAGGGAGGCCCTGCCTCTAAAAACCAAGGGAAAAAGGTCATGATGTAGGGGGCGTGCATTTTGGGTCAGACGGGGCACAGTTCACAGCAGGGTTGCCTGCCTGAAGATAGGGGGGAGTGAGGTCTGTGGACACAGGGGAGGAAACGGCAGATGCCAAGGCCCAAGGGTTTGAGGTCTGCCCCGAAGGCCACGTGGGTGTCTCTCACAAGGCCTGCAGGTTTCACGCTCCGCAGGCTGGGAGCCAGTGGCAGACTGTTTCGAGTAAAGGAGGGGTGAAGACTGATTTCACTTTTTTGTGTGTGTTTTGGGGGTTGACCCAAGGGCCCTGGCCTGCTAAGCATATACACTGCCACTGAGCTGTGTCACCAGTTCCAACTTAGTTTTTTCTGGATTTTTCCTGCATTTGGGATGATGGTACCCAGGGCCTTCACACTGGGTTACATCCCCAACCTTATTTTTTGTTCTGAGACAGGGTCTCACTAAATTGCAGAGGCTGACCTTGAATTTGTGACTGTCCTGCCTCAGCCTCCCCAGTGTTGGGACTGCAGGTGTTCGTCACCACGGCTGCCTGAGTGAGACTGAGGAGATGCGCTGATGGATGAGTGCTTGAACAGAATGTGACCATGGTCAAGGTGCCTGAGCAGGTTTTGGGTGCAGGAGCTGGTGACACCAGCCTGATACACAGGCCACAAGGAAACCTCATGCTCCAGAGTTCCTCCTCGTGGGCAAGGCAGTCTCCCCAGGAGCTCCTTTGTGACCCTTGTCTAAATTCTGTCACAGCAGGTCTGGATGGGCTCTAGTGCCCAGCGTGGAGGTCACTCCTGGAAGGAGAGTGGTTTTGTGTGGTCCAGGAAAGATGTCCCCGCTCATGGCTCCTTCCAGAGGTTTGGACAGAGGCAGCTGGTGACCAGGTTTCCAGTGCATCCATGCAGTGTGGTCACCCAGCTAGGTTGCTGTCCCTGTTACACAGATGTACTGCCCTGTGGCAGCCTCTCCTAGCTGGAAGGGGAGCCCTGCACCAGGGCCAGCAGGGTGCCGGGGTGCTTCTCGTGGAGGTGGAGTTGTGTTGGTCCCAGTGTGGGTGGGCAGGGGCTTCTGGTCCTTGTCTTCTCCACGAAGGAGCAGGAGCTTGGTAACTTCTCCGAGTTAATACCTCGGCCTCAAGCTCTGCTGCTGGCCCTGAAGTCACGAGCCCTCCAGGAGAGCCCCCCGCTTGCTGGTCTGCCAGGCTTGGGTTCTGAGTTCCCACTGGCAGAGAAGCCAGGGTCAGCTGGGTGCGCCTGCTCTGCTGAGCTGTTCCCCAGGTGGCTGTGTCACGGCAGCCGGTGGATGGTGTGAGCCAGGCCCACTCACAGGGAGGCCAAGGACTTAGGTTTGGAGGGTGGGCAGCTCCCAGCAGGTCAGAGTGCAGAGGGATTGGACTCCGGCTGGTGGTTGGTGAGCTCCAGCTTGGCTCCAAGTCACGTGGAGCTGCAAGGATGCTTGTAAGGCCTTGGTGGAGACCAGGGCATTCCAGGTGGAAGGCACCTTCAGCTGAGCACAGGGCCAGGATGGAAGGGCGGGAGCAGCGAGTGGTCAGCATGGCTGGATGCACGCGGACGTGTGTGTGTGTGTGTGTGTGTGTGTGTGTGTGTGTCAGGGCCCGGGGCAGCAAGGGATGGTGCAGACCTATGGTCTCAGTGCACGTGTAATTCCTGTGTTCTGAGGCTGAGGCAGGAGGATTTTGAAGTCAAGGCCTGCCTGGACTCCTTAGCAAGACCCTGTCTCCAAAAAGAAAAAAGAAAAAAAGAAAAAAATCCAAGTTGTTTCATTCGCTGGGCCTTCATCACTGAAGTCTCGGTTTTGTGGCTCCAAGGGCAGGTTTCACCTTTCTTTGAACTTCAAAGCACAGCTGTAGCCTTGGCCTTCTCTGTTCTGCGTTAGTTGGCATTTCAGCTTCCAACTCCTTTGTCCTCATCGTCTTTTCTGCAGCTCTGGGTCAGATCCTTTGCTGTCTCCAAAGGCGAATCCTCCAGCTGGATGTGGTGCCTCCCGAGAGCAGGATCGGGCTGGAGCGTCCGCCTTTCTAGGGTCCCCACTCTTGTAAGGCTGCTCTAACACTTGCAACCCCACTCACTCAGGGGGCCGCGTGTGCAGCACACACCCAGGTGACCTGTGCGCCCAGGGTCTGCAGTGGTTACTGTGATGTCCTGCACATGAACATGGACGCTGTCTGCGCCGACACTCTGCTCAGGGTCAGCTCCTGTTTTCTTCAGTGGCTCTTTATTATTTTATTTATTTATTTATTTATTGCAGCACCAGGGATCGAGCTCACAACCTTGCACCTGCCAGAGAGGCGCTTAAGCCACTCTTTATTATTTAAGACATTGCTTCGTGTAACCTTCCACTGATGTATGGTGTGGGGATCTGTGAATACTGCAGTGTTGAGGATTGTAACAGGCATGACAGCACTTTTAAGTCTTCTGTTTTATCTAAAATTAATGTGAAATTTTTATGCTACTCCAGAAACATCAGAGCTTGTTTTAATATGGACATTTTCTTTCCTAATCTTTTTTTTTCCCCTCCTTAATCTGTGAGCAAAGTTGATGCTACTAGACATGTTACATTTGGCCCTGGCCTCTATGCAGTTTGAAAAATATGCTGTTAAAGGTTTGTGGAAAGCTGGGTGTGGTGGCACATGTCTGCACTCAGGAGACTGAGGCGGGAGGACTGCTGCTGGTTCTCAGCCAACCCGCGCTACAGAGTGAGTTCAAGGCCAACCTGAACTCTATGGTGAGACCTTATCTTAAAAAACAAGGTTTGTGGATATTTTTGGCCTAAGTTGCATATGTTTTTTTAGGCTTCTAATTAAAATCTCATTTGTTGTTTTTCCATACTTTCCCTACCCTAAGATTTTTTTTTTTTTTTGATACCGGGGATCGAACTTACATCCTCCAGCCTGCCAGGTGGGTGCTTTCACCACTGAGCTAAATCCCTGGCCCTATTCCCCCGCCCCGGCCCATTTTTTGAGACCGGGTCTCGCTATGCAGTTCAGACTGGCCTTGAACTCACTTTGTAGCCCAGGCTGTTCTCAAACTCACAACAATCCTCCTGCCTCAGCCTCCAATCCTCCTGCCTCAGTCTCCCGAGTGCTGGGATTAAAGGCGTGTGCCACCATGCCTGGCTACCCTAAGATTTTATATATACATTGTAATCACAAAATACAGTGAATGCATAAATATTTAAAAATGTATTACAATCCGGGGGTGGTGGCACACGCCTTTAATCCCAGCACTCGGGAGGCTGAGGTTCGAGGCCGGCTTGGGCTACAACGCAAGCGCAAGGCTGGCCTGAGCTACATAGCGTGACCCTGCCTCAAAAAACTAGGCCTGGGAGTTTGGCTCAGTGGCTTAAGCGCCTGTCTGGCAGGCGTGAGGTTGTGAGTTCAAGCCCCTGTGCCACAAAAAAAAAAAAATTACAGTAAGACATATTGCCATTAATCTTCTTGAGTACTTCCCTTGCTTCAAACACGCTTATTCCATCATTCTTGCTTCTCTTCTCTTCTCTTCTCTTCTCTTCTCTTCTCTTCTCTTCTCTTCTCTTCTCTTCTCTTCATAAGGTCTCTTTCTGTATCCCAGGCTGGCCTTGAAGTCACTGTGTAACCCAGGCTGGCCTTGAACTCCTGGCGATCCTTCTGTCTCAGCCTCTTGAGTACTGGGATTATAGTGTGTGCCACCACGCCTGGCTATTAATTTATTCTTATTAATTTCAATACCCCTTTAGTCACTCACTGAGCCGTTGGGTCTGTCCTGGGATTTATTTTTGTTTCATTTCTCTGTCTGTTCCTTTGCTATGACCTTTCTATTCCTGTGCCTGGTTTTCCTGTCTCTTTTTCTCCCTTGTTCCTGGAGACTGCCTGTTTTATTAGGGTGGTTCATGCTAGCCAGAGTCTGAGGCCCACCGAAATAGTAAGGACATCTTTCTTGCTTATGTTTTTCTCAGTGGTTCTCCTCTGAGTGCTAACCTAGGGATCTTAGCACACAGCTGACTTGAGGATGTGGCCTTGCGCAGTGGTGGCTTTTGCTGGTAATGTCAGCGGTTGGAAGGATGAGGAAGAACTGAGTTCAAAGCCAGCCTGGTGACATGGCAGGGTCAAGGAGAAGCTTGGGCTACAGAGCGAGACTTGGCTCAAAAAACCAAAACTAAAACAGAACAAAAGAACAGCTTCTAAATTTGCCATGGAATATTGTATATTCAAGAATTTTTTAGCAGGTCTGGCTTGGAAGCAGTGTTTTTTTCAGCCTTTTAGCCCTATCTTGGCTGCAAAGGGCCAAGGAAAAGGAGTCTTTTTTTGTGTGTGTTTGTCTTGGAGGAAAATGAAGGAGCACTGAGTCTGTGATGCTACCTGGCCAAGCTGTTTGTTTTTGGTTGATTCCCTTTTGTGTTTCTTGGGCAGGCCATCGTGATAGCTGCAAGCGGTCATTTGTTGTTTTTTTCTCCTTCCAATTTCTTAATGTGTTGTAGAGGACTTGCTGGATAGATTTAATGTGGGCTGTCTTTCCTTTTCTTTCTTTCTTTTTTTTTTTTTTT
>RJWM01047526.1:0-11879 GCA_004363535.1 Dasyprocta punctata | reverse complement strand
GCAATTTGAGTGACTCTCCTTGAATGCAGAACAATTGCTGCAACTTTGATTATACTGAGACTTGTTTCCTTATGTTGATATATACAGAGCTGACTATGGTATTTCCTTCTCTCTTCAATTGGCTCTAAGCATTGCAAATAAGGGTAGCTGTGGTACTGATATGTAATCTCTAAAGCTGTCTGACAGTGTCCTGTTTCCTCCCATAGTGGTCTCTGTAAAATATATAAGCACAGCGGGATGGCAGAGCCAATGAGCTCCAGGAATGTCAACTGGATATGAGCCTCGAGAAAGAGGCTATGAGTCCCCAGGGCATAAAAGTTTACATATCAGAAGCAGGTACTGGTATGTAATCTTTGAAGCCAACAGACTGTGTCCTGTTTTCTCCCATAGTGACATCTGTAAAATATATAAAGCACAGCTGGATGGCAGAGCCAATGAGCACCAGGAATGTTGACTGGGTATGAGCTTTGAGAAAGAGGCTGTTTGTCCCCAGGGTATAAAGTTTGCATATCAGAAACTGAAGCAGCAGCCTCCAAAAACAATTCAGTTGCTACTTTGATTGGGTTGTGCAAATTGATCCTTCTGCAAATCTTTATCTCTGCATTTTGCCTTCCTAGCCAGCTCAAGTTACTCATGTAGTTCCCGCCATCCTCACTGTCACTCATCCTCAAGCCACCCTCTTTCTTCACAAGATAATAAATTCTGGGAGAGGCCTAAGATCAAGGCCTTTGTCTGCACGTCCTCATGAGGATTGGACTCAGAACCCCTCGGGTGCCCTTAAGTTTGAATATGTCTTGGTGTCTTTACTCTTGCTGTGGGTTGCATTGGAGGTGGTAGATTGGAATTAACTTGCCAGGATTCCAATAACATCTCAGTGGAATGATAAGTATAACTTCTTGGATTGTGAGGAAGACTGGAGAAAGGATTGCAGTGCTTGGATTACTGTACTCAATATTTGGGATTACAATAATGCTGGGGTTTGGCGCAGGCCAGTTGCTCCTCCCTCCCCACACGGGCATCAGCAGTTCAGGTGCAGGCCTGGCTTCCGGCTGGCAGCCATCCTTCTGATTGTGTCCAGGAGGACTGACAGAGGGCGCAGGCTGGAATAAAAGACACTCGGCCACTGTCATGTATGCACACCTCGCAGCCTGCACTACCTCCAGGGGGACGGGGATGTTAGTGTCACTCCCTCCAAACTGGCGCCTGGAGACCCTGGCTGTGGCAAAGTCAGACACATGTGGAGAAACAGCCCTGCGTGTGGTAGCTGCACCCCTCACCCTCCAGGATGAACCAGGCCCCCTGTCCCTCCTGCCCGGGCTCCAACGTGGTCACCACTCATGGCCTCTCATGTTGTGCAGTTGTCTCTCACCTTCTGACATTAATTTCCAGGCCTTCCCATATCTGGGCATGTTTTAGAGAATTAGTTTACTGCAAATAGAATACGAACATCACAGGTGCTTTGTCTATTTTTCCCTCGTAAATCCAGTATGCAAGCTGAGCAGCTGCACTTGGACGCCCTGGCCAGCTTATCCTAAGGTTGACTCAGAGCTTCTCAGTGGACAGTGGCACCTACCCTTTCCTGGATGCATCAGGAGGACGCAGGTTGGGGAGCACAAGGCTGGGGTCATCTATGAAACGTCCACATGGGAGACTGTGGGGTAAGATCCAGTAACCCTCAAACGCTTTCATCCCACGTCTGCTCTACTGATTTAATCTCTGTGGATACTGCCAGATGGTTCCTTGTGCCAGAGATGCAGGAACATAGAAAAATTTGTTTTCCTGACCATTCCCCACAATTAGTTCTTTAAGGGAAACACATGCATGAGTTAACACTGGCAGAAGAAATGGATGTAACATTGTTTTATTAACTGGAGCTTTGCTTACCGGCCTACATTCAGACTTACAGGGTGGATCCACAAGAAATTTTGATTTTCTAGACTGAGGCCACTTAGACTAGCACTGTAGGCTGCTGCGTTGTAATCCCCATCTTAACCCTGCACCCTCAGATCGTTCTACCAGACAGACCTACCTCTTTGTACTTATTTGAGTTATACTTTTAAATATCAGTCGACTAAGACAATTATAAGGTATTTTAGGGATCATTTAGGGTAAGTCAGAGAGTCTAAACATTGACTGTCCACTGGACTCCCTTGGGGAATATCATGAACTAACAAACGACAGCTGATCCCACATTCAGAAACTCTGTGTCTGGTCTGGAGTCCAGCCTGCCACCAGCCCTGGTGACTCTGTTTTGCAGCCAAGATTGAGGGCTAGACTACCAAAGCCTCTCCACCACAGTGAGCATCGAAATCACTCATAAAATTTGTATCTGTCCCTCTTCCCAGGACCCATCTAGCTCATGGAGTCCAAAACCCCGTCTGTGGAGCTGAGGCCAGGACACAGTGAGACAGAGTGCATTACATATGTGCTGCACATAACCATGCAGGCTGGTAACCGTGAGACAGGCAGAGATGTCTTAATTCATGTAATGCATGTTTTTGGGCGTGTGTCTCACAGATTACATAGCTCAATGGGAAAGGCCAGGTGACTGGGAAGTTACAGAAAGGAAATTGGAGTGACCTGGCTGCTGCTTTAGGAAAGGGTTTCTGCAGTTTTGTTTGATGCAGAATCTAGTGGGCCAATTCACACTGGCTTTTCCTTTATTGCAATTATGAAAAAAGAAAATAAAGTGTGTGTATTAATTAATGAATACTTATTGTCTGTTATTTGTGGATCCAGAGGCAGAAGTAGAAAAGCAGTCAGGTCTGTTTAGAAAATGTTTCAGTGGTACTCGTCCCTGATCAAAACAACAGACTCAGTGAAGAGAGGCAAGAGTTTCATGTGTCAATGCTATAGCATCAGCGCTTTTGTTTGATGGTGCAGGGGACTCTATATGAAGGCTACAGAGAGGTTGCTAGGTGGGGGTCCTGTGGGATGAGACTTGGGGCCAGTTCAGTTGTTCTGAACAAACGTGGGGGCAGAAATCCTAGGAGCAGTGAAGGGGCAGTAGGCCCTCCCTACCTGGGACTGGCCAGCACAGTGAGGCTGCATGGAGGAGCCCGGCTGTGGCTGTGAACAGATGTGAGCCAGCAAGCCTGTGTACATGCTAAGCCTGCACTGGATCCATAAATAATGATGACTTTATTTTCCTCCATTGCTAATTAGAAACAATAATATACAAGGAAACAGAAGTTACTTAATGTGTAATTATTCAGTCAGCAATTTTCAAATCATAAATATGGATTGCTCTGAGTTAGAGCTTTCAAGTCTTCTGAAATAGCGAGCAGTATGCAAATGTGATTAACACATCCACCCACCAAACCTCTCTGAAGTCTGCTTTTTAATAGAATGATTGTTGCAGCCAGGTGTAGGTCATTAGCCTTGATAAGTAATGGTCCTATTCCAATTCAGCCCTGATTCTTTATTCTCCACATGAAGGGTCTGAGATGGTCAGCAGGTTCCTATTCGATGAGCCCTCAAGACCTGAGGCCAGTGTAACCCCACTGATAATTGGGATGCTGCTCAAGGAGGCAGAGGGCAAATCTGCCAAGGTGAAGCCGGCTGTCTGAATATTCGTGGAGGACAGCGCTGCATCTCACAGCCCCCCTCTCCCTGGGGCATCTTACCCCAGCAGGCCATTTGACTACCCACATGCCTACCACGCCCGTATCTCTCATCTCTCTTCTGAGTTGCAGACACTACATGACAGCCTCTCCAGAAAGCTTACTGGCATCCCAGAGTTAAAGGTATATAAACAGAGGCCTTAATCTACACCTTTCTTATCTCATTAATCTGTTCTTACTTCAGCCTTCCTTATCTCAGAAAATAACACTGAGGCAGAAATGTAAGACTCCAGTCAGAAATTGCTCAGCAGAAGTATGAGTCATTCTGATGTCTCCTTTTCCTTCCTCCTCACTTTCAATCCATAAGTAATTCCTGTCATTTTCACTTCCAAAATCTATCTGCAGCCTCTCTGTACCCCTGCCCTCTCAGGACCCAAGCTGCGGTGGCAATTGCCTCCATGTTACTCCATGGCCTCCCTGCTCTCCCAGCTCCTCTCTTGGCCCCTTCTAATGTGGTCTCTCCTTAAAATCCAGAGTGACCTTCCACAATATATGTCAGATGCAGGTTTTCTTTTCTGTGGAAGAGTTGTCAGTTGCTTTCTGCTGCACCTCATAGAGAGTCCCCAGAGCCTGACCTGGTAAATGTGGTCCTCTGTGTCATGTCCTCTCCTGCTTCTGCCACCCTGTCTCCCCTGCCGGTGCCCCCAGCTGAAGTAGCATGCTCTTGGTTTCCCAGAGATGCTGAGCCATCCTACTGTACACACTCAAGACCTGTTGTCCTCTCCACCACATATTGCCTTTCTTGCCTCCTCTTGCTTCCCCTCTCATTTTCAGATGGCATGCTGTTTCTTCAGACAGCCCTTCCCATAGCCCAGCCAAATGTGCTGAATGGAAATGGAGACATGCTCTAAATCACCTTGAGTAAGATTTTCATTTCTAAGGTGATAAATCTGGCCCTACGTATTGCCTCCCACAAATGACAGCCATCTATTCCATTGCTTGCAGTCTGATAAGTGAAGGAATGATCATTTTTATAGAGAAAAACACTTTCCATAATGCGTGGAAAGAAATTTTTACCAAAATGTAGGAGACTTGGGTCCCTCCCAACCATACCACACCCTCGTTTTATGTCACCAGGCAAAGCTCTGTGCTTCTCAGATCCAAGCATTGTAGCCTGTGTATAAGAGAGTGATGTTGGCCACTTTGTGGATCTGAAGAACATGCCGACTCCTGCTGTCCTCTGCGGGGCACTTACTGTGTATGTCCTTGTGGAGTCTCCTTAGTTACTTTATCAGATGGAGGACTTCATGAGTTGCAGTTTCAAATATGAAAGCTACCCAAGCCATGGTTTCCTCTCTGTTGCCCCTGTGTGTTTGTGACACTGTGGTTGGCTCGCAGCATGCAGTGGAGAAGAGAACGTGGTTTACATTGGCGGGTGGCTTCTTTGGGCCTGAAAGACTGGTGAGTGGGTGAGTTTGGGAGTAGGCAGCAGGTACTAGAACTGGTGTCCTGTGAGAATTCAGTATGCAATACCTTTGTGATTTTCCCAAGAATGGGTTGTGTTAATTTCAGAGCAATCAGGGCGTTGCCCAACATGTCCCTAGGAGAGGGTCCAGTCTCCTTGCTGGGCAGGCGTGAGTGCAGTGTGAGGGTGCTGGCCTGTTGTTTCCAGCCATTTCCTAAACTGTCTATTGTCTGTCCATTGCCAGCTGCGGCAGTACCAGCAGAAATAAAGAAGTTAGACGTTGGCCCTTGAACAAGTCTTGGCCTCCTGTGTTGCAAAGGTGAAGCGAAAACCTGGAAGATACTGGTGGCACCAGCAGTGCTGCCTCATCATTCTAATTACTGGAGCATTTTCTTTGGATCAGAAATGCACACTTTCTGAATCACTTTAGGTAAGATGTTCATTTCTCAACAAATAACCTGCCAGCTTGGAGGATTCCAGAAGGTCTTATCAGAGCAACATCTTATACCTTTCCCACAATCTTCCAGTACCCTTGAAGCTTTTCAAAGTTTCCCAGCTCCCCAACTGGCCGTGGACTCAGAGTTATAACCTGGGAGAGATGCAGGCGCTCCAAACCTGTCTTTACTATGTGACCAGGAGCAGAAAGTTCAGGCATGGAGAACAGGGGTGAGCTGGAGGGGCTGGAGTGGGGGGAGAGAAGGAGAGAGAACAAGGAAGAAAAGAGGATGAAACAGAACAAAGGTTGCAAACAGGAGAGAGAATGAGAAAGATGAGAAAGACGGGACAAGTGGGAGGGAAAGGGGAGTAGAAATGGGGAAGGAGAGGAGAGGAGATGTAGAGCAGGGAGTGAGGGAGGAAGGTTTCATCTAGGGCACACGGTTGATGTGTGTCAAAAATGGATTGAAGCAGATAAAATCAACTGCAGCACATCCAAGATTAAGAATTAGACGATCTGAGCATTCAATGGCCATGGCACGAATTCATGAGCAGTCTATAAATCCACAGAGAAACCCAGTCCGGGCAGCTGTTCTGTCTGTCTGCGTCACCTTCACTCCCCCACCACTAGGCGCCTCCAGAGCAAAGACGGTGTTTTCTTTTTCTTCAGATGAAAAGCCTTTCTCAGCCCCTAGTGCTCATTTTTACTTTCAGTTTGAACAAAGTCGCCATGTCTTCTTAACTCAGTCCCTTACTCTGATGTAAAGCACCTCACAGTAAGGCACTTAGTGATTCCGGGCACAGTGCACAGCTCATGTCCGTGCGCCCCAGCCCACAACGAGCCGTCACTCAGCAACCCGGCTTCTGGAATGGGGCGGCGCTGTGGGCCACTCTGGTGGTCCACTGCTGCGGGATCCGGGCCGCTCTGCCTCTCGCAGAAGGATGCTGTAAGGGTATCAGGGCCTGGGCTCTGTTATCTTTTGCTTCTCAGATAAACCACTTCACAAGGCTTTACTGAGGAGGTGACGGCATCTACGGCACTTCCAGATGAAGGAAGCTCACCATGCCAAACTCATTAACATGATTTATAGAGAACTATTTCTAATTTTTACAATTTTAATTATAGAGCCACAGGAAGTGATAAAAATAACGCAGAGCAGTCCCATACACCCTTAAGGTTACATTTTATACAACTACACAATATCAAAGTGAGGAAATAGAAATCACAGTGTTTTATCACGTGTGAAGGTTTGCATAATCATGACTCCAACAAGTGGCAAGTTTGTTCCGTCACCACTAAGACCTCTCTTGTTTTATTCCTTTGTAGTCACAACCAGAGTTCCACCCCCCAGAGTCTGTAAACTGTATCTCCGGATATATGATTTTATAATTTCAAGAATGCTACACAGATGAAAATATAAGGGACATGCTCTGTAGAGACTGAATTTTACTTACTGAGAATTGTGACCTGCAGAAGCATCCATGTGGTTGTTTGTATCAGTAGTTTGTTCTCTTTTGTTTCTCAGTAGGATTCCATGGTGTGGATATATTTTAAATTTGTGTTGTTTCTCTGTTGGTGAGACAGGTAATGCCGTTTATCTTAACCAGGTCTTTAACCCACTATGTAGCCCAGGCTGGCCTCAAACTTGTAGTGATCTTCCTGCCTCAGCCTTCTGAATGCTGGACCGACAAGCATATGCCTTGCAGTATGATTTGTTTCACCTTTCACTTAGTTCAGGGAATTTTTATTGTCTTCAATTTTTCAACTATTATGAATTAATCTAATGTAAACAATTGTGTTCGGGTTTTTGAGTGGGTATGTTTTCAGTTCTGTCATGCAGTTTATGGATTATATAGTAAATTTGTACTAGCTTCTCCTTTTGTTAAATTTCCAAACTTTTTTCTAGAATGTCATGTTATATTCCCATCAGCAGTGTGAGAAACTCAGTTTCTCCATATCCTCACCAACATTCACTATCATCATTATCTTTAATTTTACCTCTCTTCATAGCTGTATGATTATATTGCAATGTAGTTCTAATAATCTGTCTTTATATTTCTCTGATTGCTGGTTATACTGAATATCTTGTTATGTGTTAATTTTCCACCTGTGCCTTGTCTTCCGTAAGTTTTGTGTCTTATCCAATTGAATGATTTTTTTTTATTTTAGCGAAGAAAAAAACAGGAAAAAAGACATATAAAACAAAAACAACAAGCAAAAGAAACAAACAAACGACTAGAGTAAATACACTACAGTAACATTGCAGGTTTACAAAATAGGATGATAGAAACTTGACAATGCTTGCAATATTGAGTGTCATTATCTTTAAAATGGTTACTTACATTAACAAATATAGACATGTATAATTAATCTAATCATATGAGTATTAATTGTTCTTTCTCAATAAAGAATAGATTCAACAGTGTGTTCATTTTAGTTTTCTTACATATACATATATACAGGTTTATATCTTTTCCTCTTCCCTTTTCTCTTCAATTGAATGATTTGTGTGTGTGTGTGTGTGTGTGTGTGTGTGTGTGTGTGTAGGTCATAAGAATTGAACCCAGGGCCTTAATACTAAGCTATATTTCCATGCCTTTGTAAATTTTATTTTTGAAGCAAGTTATTTAATAACACAACTGGCTGACCTTGTGTTATTAAGTTGGCTTTCTATTACTGTCACAAAATATGCAAGATGATCAACTCATTGAAACAATAAGTTCACTTTGACTTAGGGTTGGAGGTTGCAGTACATGATGGGGGGGTGTTGCTGCTTTATGCCTATGGTGAAGCAGTTAATCACAGAAGGACCATGTGACACAGCTAAATTATGCACTGCAATGTCAGGATACAGGGAGGAAGGAGGGCTATGGCCCCATGGCTGCCTTCCTAGGCTGGTACCCAGTGACCTGAGACCTTCCCTTGAAGCTTTACCTCCTAGCAGGGTTCTACCTGCACAGTAGCAGCACCACTGAGGTGTGTGTGCCTTTGGGGACATTCAAGATCTAGACTACAGTGTGCCATTCACTGGTTTTCTCAATCTGCAAGTTTCATCTGATTTCTCTTGACATAGTCATTTGCAGAGCAAAAGCTTTAAATGTTGGGAAGACTATCCACCACCAAATTGCCCTTGCAACTTTGTAAAAATCAGTTGAACAGATTACAAGATTTAGGCATGAATAAAATGATCAAACAATGAAAAGACAAACTGTTCTTTTTGATGAACTAACAGAGATTAGTACTATAGTTATCTATCTTGTGTGTGTGTGTGTGTGTGTGTGTGTGTGTATAATCTTTTCCCTTCTTTCTTTTCTCCTTTCCCCATTCCAGTTGTTCTTTTCTTTTGAGCAGTTTCTTTCCCTTTCACTTTCAGAATATGTATTGTACATTTCGGATCTTGTTTACTTCATATATTAACCAGTGTTAATCTCCTATTACTTTGTTTTGAAATTCTGTATCATTGTTTTTATTTTTTGTTTGTTTTGTTTTTAAAATTTAAAAAATCACTTAGACATACTTGTTTAGCTTTATTTCTGTGGTTTTTCTTCCTGTTTCATTGATCTATATATCTGTCCATCTGCCAATATTGTCTTGATTACTATAGATATATTGTACATCTTAATATCAGGTAAGAATACTATTTTGGCTATTCTAGTATCTTTGTATTTCCATAATCACTTTTAGAGCAATTGTATCTGTATCCTTAGAAGTACTTGCTGGCATTTTAATAGCAGTGACGTTAAACCTGTACATCAGTTTGGAGAAAATTGACAGCTTCACTGTTTTGGACCTCTCGATTCAGAGCCCAGCATGTCTCCATTTGTCTAGATAGCTTTGCTTTCTTTTTTCATCACCAATCTGTAGTTTTCAGCATACAACTTGTGAACATGATTTGTTACATTTACACCTAAGAATTTCATGTGTTTTAGTGGTGATACAGTAGTACATTAAAAACTTTTGATTCTACACATCTGTTGCTAGTGTGTATGAACATAATAGGTTTTTATGTGTTGATCTTATACCCCGCAACCATGCTAAAATTGCTTGTCCTTTCTTTCTTTCTTTCTTTCTTTCTTTCTTTCTTTCTTTCTTTCTTTCTTTCTTTCTTTCCTTTTTGTACTAGAGATCGATCTCACAACCTTGCGCCTGTCAGGCAGGCACTTAAGCCACTGAGCTAAATCCCCGGCCCTATTTTTTGAGACAGGGTCTCACTATGCAGTTCAGGCTGACCTTGAAGTCACTTTGCAGCCCAGGCTGGTCTCAAACTCACAATGATCCTCCTGCCTCAGCCTCCCGAGTGCTGGAATTAAAGGCGTGCATCACCATGCCTTGTTGGAGACAACTGTGAAGGGGATTTGAGCAGGGTTTAAAATTAACTAATTGGCTTTCTGTTTATCTGTGAGCCTGTCCAAGGCCTAGGCCCCTTGCCTGGCGATGGGAGCTGATTTATAGTAAGTAAACCTCTATAAATCACTGGTCCTGGCTGAGGCCTGTAGTGGCCAATGAGGTCAGAGATACCCCAAAATGCAAGATAAGGTCACCACCGAAGACGCCTGGCTCAGACTCAAGTAAATAGATAGAGACTGCAGCTGCAAACATCACATATCTGCAGCGTCTCTTTCCCACCATAAATGCCATCATGGAGATAAGACAGTTCTCCTTAATTGGCACAATTTACTACTTGGAGAAGTCTTTCAAGTGACTCCCAAGGTCCTGCTCATTTCCTGCGCTTTCTTCAGTATCCCCTCTCTTTGTCTACTTTGATAATAAATACGGGCAAGGAGAGAGGTCTTTGTCTTAGCCCTCATGACAGCTGTAGAGTCAAGAACTCTGCAGGGGCTTTGATCCTCCTGGAGCCCTAAAATCATACCACTTGTCTCATTTATTTAAGCCTTCGCTGTGCACTCATTCAGGAGATTGGGGATCTCGGCCAGGTTTCTGATAATGCCTGGCTTTGCTTGTCATTTCTAAGGAGTGTTTTTGTATTTGGTTTTAGATTCCTTGAGATTCTCTATTGAGATGGTTCTATTGCTTGCAAATAAAGGCAGTTCATTTTTTCCTTTCTGATCTGTGTTCTTTTTTTTCTTCTAGCAATGGCTAGAAGTTCTTTCACTAAGTTGCATAAGAATGGCAAAGAAAATCTTTCCCTTGTTCCCGATAATGGGGAGGTCTACATTTGGGACCAAACTTATTACAATCTTGAAAAAAAAAAAAAGAATTTGTCACCTTTCTCTCCATTTGGACCCATAACTCTTGATCAAAACCAGAACACTGGAGCTGTTTGTTGGCATCTGGGGAAGTCATGCTCTCATACCCCTTTCTGAGGTCTCCCTTTGCCTCCTTCCCAACTGCCTGAGGAAGTGATGTGCAGTGGAGGGGTGCTGTGCGGGGCTGCATCCCCCTGAGTGACTCAGTTCAGCTTGTATATGCCCACCCTGTATGTGCCTCTTCAGGGAGAGCCAGAAACTTAGCACTGTCTTAGATCTAGTGAGCCTCAAACTTATGTAGCCTCATATGTGTTAGAGCAGCTATAGATGCATTCAAGGAGGATAAAGAGAAAAGGTAAGGACTAAGTCACAGGGTAGAGAGGAGCAAAGGAAGAGTCCATGGAAGGTGACTGGATTAGTCAGCTTTTCATCACTGTAGCAAAACTCCTTAGACAAGGTACTTTTGCAGAAGAGGCTTATTTAGTACACTGTGTTGGGGACATAAAGGCACAGGACTGGTGCAGCTCGGTTCTCAATACTGTCACATCATGACACATCGAGGTGGAGAAAGCATGCATAGGAGCAAGCAAGTGATCACATCTTCAAACCAGGAAGAGAGAGACAGCTGGGCAGAACTAAACCCAGCACCTGCCTTCTGAGAATTCACCCCAGGGCTGGGAGTTTGGCTCAGTGGCTTAAGCGCCTGTCTGAGAATTCACCCAGATATTCTGAGGCTAGCCCCAGTCCCAGGCCCCATCCCTTACAGGCTCCATGGCACGTCCCAGAACTGTCACCCTGCAGACCCTTCAAGAGCAATGAGTCTCTGGAGGTTCCACAAATCACACACAACCACAGCAGCACTTAGTGCATGGGCTGCCAAGGGAAATCTAATGCCCAGCGACCCTCCCTCCACTGCTGGCCACATCAGATCAATGTGCCTAGAAATGGCAAGGAGTCAAAAATGCTACAAATGGAGAAACAGCAGTTTACTCCTCCTTTCTTTGCTTATAAAGGGGATCTTTGTTAATAAAGAGAAGAACTCTTTGCTTATAAAGAGGATCTGAGGATAACACCATTAGGTTCTTCTTACATAGTCATTTTTCCCTCTGAATCCTTCTTAGCAATTCCTTCTAGACACAGCAAGTCTCTCCCCTTCACTGATAATCCAGCACCATCATCAGAGTGTCCCCTTTCACTGGGTTCCCAGA